>QAOC01004891.1:0-114869 GCA_003255005.1 Begonia fuchsioides
AAATCTTTTGTTATTGTTTGATTCAATCATTTTAATACACAAGAATTTAAAATGTTGAATGAATTACGTTATTTGTTGTTGATTGTTATTGAATTGCGTTTGTTATTGATTGATATTGAATTGCGTAATTTGCTTTGATTGTTTTTTTGCAGAATGGAAAGTACAGCTTCTGCAATTGCAACTATCGACCCAAGTCCAACGATGCAACCAACAACGACAACTCCTACGACAACTACGAATCCTATTGAGCCTGGCCCTAATCCAAGAAAAAGAGCGTTTATGGCTGCATGTTGGGATCATTTTACTTTAGTTGAAGAATGTGATTCAGAGGATCCAAGAGCTAGCTGCAACCATTGTGGCAAAAAATATGCTTGTCATACAAAGAAGGCGGGAAGTTCGAATATGACAGCATTTGAAGAGTTGCAACAAGTATTTATTGGCCACAGATCAATTACAAAAGAAGTTGCCTTTTACTACGCTGAAAGAGGAAGCAAACTCGTCTTCTGTATCGTCTTTCACACAGGCAGAAGCGCGTGAAGTACTTGCCAGCATGATCATAACTGATGAACTACCGATGAAAATGGTAGAAAAAGACGGATTCAGAAAGTGGTGCGCATATCTTCGACCCGAGTTGGAAGATTAATTGAGCATTGTTTGCGTGATTGAGGGATTGAGAAAGTGTTCACAATTACGGTAGACAACATCTCCTCTAATGATGTGGCCATTGCACATATGGTTAAGAGTTTGCGACATTGGAATGAATTGGTTTTGGATGGAGATTACATTCACATGCGATGCTTTGCTCATATCACCAATTTAATTGTGAATGATGGGCTTAAAGAGCATCAAGCTTCTATTAGTCGAGTACAGAGGGCGGTGAAGTACGTGAAGTCCTCACCAGCACGTTTACTGAAGTTCAAAAGTTGCATTGACATGATGAAAATCACATTTAAGGGCAATGTGACATCTGATGTGCCTACTCGATGGAACTCGACATACCTTATGTTGGAAAGAGCTAAGAAGTATGCAGCTGCATTCAACAAACTAGCAGAATCCGACACTCAGTTCTTGGCATATATGGGAGAAGAAGAGCTTCTCACAGACGGAGATTGGGTGAATATTCGTCAATTTAGCAAATTCTTGGAAATTTTTTATGATTCGACGATTGCAATATCAGGTTCTTCGTATGTGACTTCCAACATGTACGTTAGTGAGGTATGTCGAATGAAGCTTAATATTCAAATCCATGTTGAAGGTTCTAATCCATTATTGAGCTTAATGGCTAATGGCATGATTGCAAAATTCGACAAGTATTGGGGCGACGTCGACAAAATGAATAAACTTATGTTCATTGCAGTTGTTTTGGATCATCGGTCTAAAGCTAATATGTTAAAGCTTTGTTTGACGATTTTGATGGGGGACGAGCGGGGACGTAAATATTATGACGAAGTAGATCTTCTTTTGCGCCGACTATACAATGACTATAGGGGTGCAAGTGACGAACCATCGAGTTCGTCCACTGTTAGCGCACCACTACTGAAGGATCCGTTATTTTCTAGACTATACTCCGGGTCATCTTTTACAGAGTCCAGAATTAGTAGGTATGAACTTGACGTCTACCTACACGATGCTGTAGAAGAGTTTTCTAATAATCTGGACCTTTTACTATGGTGGAAATTGAATTCTTATAAATTTCTGATTTTGAGTAAGATCGCCAAAGATGTGTTGATCGTTCCGGTTTCTACAGTGCCGTCTGAGTCAGCTTTTAGCTGTGATGGTCGTGTTATTGACTCATTCTGCACTTCTCTGTTACCGAAAACAGTGGAGGCCCTTATATGCACTCAGAGTTTGATCCATTATGACTCTGAAACTCCATTTTTTTCGGAGGTATTAGAATATTACAAAACGATTGACGAAGGTATATTTCAAGTTTTTCACTACACGTTAAATGGTAACATTACTATTTATTAATGTTATATTAACAAATGTGTTTTATTTGTAGAAATTAAGGATAATGCAATCGGAGGAGACGTTGAGCCGAATCCGATTATTGACCTCTAGTCGGCGAATTGTGATAGTTTTGTATGTTTTACTTTATATTCAAACTTTAGCGTTGAGAACTGAGAGTATTAGTTGTTTTCGTATTCTGTATTCTGGAATTGAGATTGTTTTGGATTATGATTGTTTTGGAATTTTGATTATGATAGTTTGAGATTATTATTGATTTATTGTGTTGGATTATCATAATCCGATTATGATTGTTTGGAATCTTTGGATTATTGATAGATTAAGATTGTTTTTACTTTTTAGTTTTTAGTTATCGAATTTGGATATTTTTAGACTTTTAGTAATCAGATTTGGATCTCTCTTTCTCTGGAAAATACTCTATGTCTCTGCCTCAGCCTCAGAAATTTGATGCTCAGCTCGGTATTTAATTGACTAATCTGATCCGATCCGATCCGATAATTTGAAATGGGTTCGGATCGGATTGGATTCGGATGACGTTTTGGAGCCGATCCGATCGGATCGCAAACTCCCATCCAACAACCTTTGGATCGGGTTAGATCGGCATCAATCCGATCCAATCCGATCCGTTGCCCACCCCTAAAAGAAAGTAATAGTATCTTCCCATTACATCATATTTTCTAGGTCCCAAAATGATAGAGCAGAAGAATATCATGGCCTCGGACAAAACATGAATTTTTTAGGTCTAATTTTAATCTCTATCTTTAGGTCTTTTGATAGCGAATTATAATTACTGTAGCCATTGAAGGCTCATAGGTTATCTTAAGAAGTGGACATGCTCCGGTGTTGGTTCAAAGCTCCTGAATTTGTTAGCATAAAATTGTCCGTTTTAGGCCAGAGCATGCATAATTTTGTTCTTGGACCGTATCCAAAATGGTTCTATTGATCAGAGACGGAGAACTCATTTATAAATCGTTCCTAGTTTCTATTCCTGGACGATATACGGTTGCATTTTCATATCATTCGTCAGATAGATTGTTACGAATGGAGCTTTGACATAATCATATTAGAAGCAACCGAGACGTTTATCGAGTTGGATAGACTCGATGATCATTTATTAACATCTACTAATTCCACCATTTTTGATATTTAGCTTCTGGAAAATGCGTTTGTCAAAGCAGCATCGACCCTTCGTATTTCTTGTTTATGATGGGATTTGATCTTATTTTTTGTTCATTATTTCAAGGGTTTGCCTCAAATTTGGATGCACAATGTTCATAATTTATAGCATTTCTAAACTAGTGCCTTGCATTTCAAGGTAAAGTTTGTGTTGAGTATTAAACTCAATGAAAAAATAATAATAAAAATTCATCAATTTTTTTATGATAGATTTTAACTGACTTTTGAAAGGGTAAATAGTCACCAAATTTAACGTATGATCTGTGAATTTCTATATCTCGGATGTCTAGTTTTTAATTGTTCAAATTTCAGATCGTTCCTAGTATTTGTAGAAGAAGTTATGGTCAATTTAATAACAAATAGAAAAAAATTATTTGATAAATAGTGTAAGAATTATTATTTTATTTAATTTTATTTTTACTTATATTTACGTCATTTTTATATTATATATATACTAATGAAATGAAAGAAAAGAATATAAAAGTACATAAATTATTATATTTTTTATATTATTTATTTTTCATTTTTAGAAATTTAATTTTTTAAATTATGATTCTGAAAAATATCCTCTGTCGTGGATCAAGCTTTACATGATTCACGGATGTACGAAAAAAAAGAGTGATAAGACTGATGATCATTGCTAGTAGCAGTAATATAACTCAAAATAAATGTACGACAGATGAAAATAAGATCAAATTATCACCGCCATTGTCATAGCTTTCATGAATTCAACTATAATGGTGAAATTTAAATGATTTCAAATTAACCAGAAGGGCAAATCCACGAATCCATTGTAGCTTCGCCTCTCGAAGAAACTATGAAACTCTCCAAACCCTTTTCATGGCTAAATTCTGAAGAAAAACCAGGAAAAGTTAACTTGCAGTTGTTCATAATCGTTTGCAAAGAAGACGATGAACTTCCATTGTTGCCCTCCAAACTCCTTGCACTATCATGGTGTCTTTCTCCGATGAACGCTGACTCTTTTCTCGAGCTTTGGTCGTCTGTTAATGTCGGGGGATCTGAAATATCATCTTGAGACAAACCCAGCTCATCGAGGGAGGGAAGAAAGGGCTGGGATGAGAGATCTGGGCCTTGAATGTTTCCCGTGTTTTCAGATGGAAGAGGATAGAGATCTGAAGAGGGATTGAAATGGTTTGAAGAGTTGGTAATCACGTTATTCGAAGGATCTTCTGTAATCATAGAGGTGTTCAACAATGGCGACGACAAAGAAGAAGAAGAAGAATATAGAAACTTGGGAAGATGAACCTTTTGAGCTGAGAGGCGAATAGGGTAAAACGAGCTGGACCCAAATAGGGTCCCGGTGAGAGAATTCCGGCGGGAGTACGGCGAAGAAGATGAAAACGGCGATGACGGAAATCCGGTGAATTCTTGCACCATTGCTCGGAAATTTGAGGTGTCTGTAGAGAGAACAGTGGTCGGTGCTCGGTGAGAGGCTCTGGTTCGCTTCTTTGATGTTCTTGGCTGTAAAGAAGTACTAGTTTTTCCGCCATGGGAGAAGCTTACTCTAGCAGACAAGGTATTGGGTTCAGATCTTACGGCATAAGAATGTCGATTCATCGTGGAAGGATTATGGATCGAGTGTTCTTGAGAGGAGGCGGGTGAGCCATGGAAGACGTTGTTTTGAAGGTGAGAAAATGGATGGAGTTGAGGGTTTGAAGAGGAGGAGAAATAGACGTGTTTTGTTTGTTCAGGTTGGGAATCGTATTCTTCTTCTCCGCCATTTCTGGAAGATTGCAAGCTTCCACTGTTGCAGGAATCCATGGCTGGCTTAACAGGCCAAACAAAGACGAAGAAGTTGCAGTGGAAAATCGAAGAAAACCCCAAATAGAGTAAGCAACAGCCTGCCAATTATCAAAGTAGGAAAAGCTGACACTTGATTATGGTAACAATCAAAATCGATAGATCTTCAAAGCTCGAGAGAGAGAGTGAGGAGAGAGAGAGGTTTGAACACAGCTGCCATGGCTTCCGAAAGAATATAATCTTCTACAACTCTTTCTTAAGGCGCAATAAAATGTTGGATCTTTTTAAAAGAAGAGAAGATCATGTAACCTAGATCTTGATCAGCACAGTAAAGTTGAAGAGAGAGAGGTATCAAAACAGCTACCATGGCTCCAAGAGAAAAACCTCGTAGTAACAAAAAGTTAATCTTTCTAAAAGAAGAGAAGATCACGTCACTTACATATTGATCAGCATAGGAAAACGAAGAAGATAAAAGTCCAAGAGAGAGAGACCTTGAGTTTTGTTTTGGGGGCTGGTTGGCATTCCAAATCCAGAAATAGGGTTTTGAAAGAGGAAGAAAGGGGAAAGAAAGAAGAAAGGGTTTTTCAATCTCTGCAAAACAACACAGAAAAAGAGGGCTCAACCAGATGTCGAAGCAAGTGGGGCCGCCATTTGTGGTTCAGAAAGAAACCAGACGAGAAGCTTGCCGGGGTAACCAGTCAACAACAACGAGAATGGCGTCGGCTGAACGTTTTTATATAATTCAATCCTTCACGTGTCAAAAAGACATCATCTTCTTCACGTTTTTATATAATTCAATCCTAAACTACAATTCAAGAGAGGTTTCAAATTGTGACCACGTGATTGATGAAGAGTGTGAAGATGATGCAATCTCATATTGTTTTAAAAAATGATATTTGTGCTGTATATAAGTGATATTCTCTTCTTTACTCAGTACAACATGTTTTGAGTTGTAAACCTAAAAACAGATAAGTAAGGATAACTTCAATCCAAAATAAATAATATTGTAGTAGAGCATCGAGAAGTTGTTACTCAAATGCTCTTGTTAGGTCGTCATTTGACAAATCAAATTACGAATATTTTCCCAACGATAATGTAAACTTTTAATTTTGCAAATTGATATCTCAAAGTTTAATGTGTATCCTATAATCGATAGTATCAAGAGCGAGATAAAACGATTCAAAATTGAAAGTTAAATTAAATGACTCAATTAATAAAATTTAACACGGGAGCATCGATTGATCTTGTTCATTTTGAAGTCTCGGTTTGATAGAATTTGATATTTTACGTTTTGTGAAAAAAACAATCACAGTTTCGTATGTCAATTTACGAAACGAAGAGTTCTAAATGTGAATAAAACCCTTCTAAAGTACGAGACACAAAGCGATAATTACCTTAAAAAACACACGATCTCCGAAAGAAACACAATTTTAAGCGAGAATTTGCATTTGAAACCTACTTGTCCGAATCCGATAGCGTTTCCTCTCTTTCTTCATTTTTTTATTTTAATAATATAATTAAAATAAACATGTATATTTAAGAAGAAATTCAAACATGTATATCAAATTTAAACAGTATCTAAACTTGATCAGTATCAGATGTTCAACTGCTCCTTTACATGCTTTTGTGGAATAGAAATTTGTCAAAATTGATTGATTTAAATTTGCTTTAATTTGGGTCGAGTAGCCCGGTGTGAATCTCTCGCATGATATTCGTGTCAAGATAGAAATGGTTAAAATTTAGTACCTTAATTTTAGGCAAGTTGGTTGGGCTCATACATTAATATTAGGCCACAGTTGAAACAGCGTCGATGGAGTTTTGCTCCACCAACCCTGTCAATGGCTTCTACGCCTTCCTTACCCAAAGGAATCGATGATCTGGAACGAGTTTCTCTCTCTAACAACTTCATGTCAATCCCGTTTCTTCAAAGAGCTCTCTCTCTCTCTCTCTCTCCTCCGATCGTTTCACTCTGAGTTGACCCTTCTTGTCAAGAAGCTTGATTTGCCTGTCGGGGAAAAGTGGCTCGATGAATTCATGGACGAAAGCTCGAAGCTTTGGAAAGCTTGTTTGGTATGTCTTCAATGGATGACAATTACTACTCTGCTGGATCCAATATTATTTCTTTTCTTGAATATAATCGCCGTCTCACTCCACGGATCTCTCGTCGGGTACTTTTCGTTTTTGAATTTTCAAATTGGTTTTACAAAACGGGTTCGGATTGTTTAATGAATCGACGCCGCCGCAGGTTGCTCGGGCAATATCAGGGTGTTTTCGAATGAGATTGGAGGAGGAGAATCGTGCTTTAATGGAAGCAAGAATCGAACCACGTTCGTTGAGATTCGACGAAAAAGTCTCCGACGCGTCGAAGCTTAATGGGTTCCATGGTTTCCCAGGAGTTCTTTACGCCATGAGAAACATCACTTCTATGTTGATAATGATCTTGCTCACCGGACTGGTTTGTTTCACGCCGGCGATTAACGACCGACGGCGAGGTTGCAGCGGAGAGTGGCGGCGGAGATCGGCCGGATAAATGGTCTGCCGGGGATTCTTTTGTGCGAGTTTCGAAGGTCTAAGTCGGCCATGGATAAGCTGCGAGGCGAGCTGCGGAGGAGGCGGGGGATCATCGAATGGAAATCAGACGAAGCCATTAGAGAGACGGTGAAGAATATAAAATAAAATATAAAATAATATTTTATTTTATATTATTTAAAAAAATCAAAACTAGAAATTACACTGATACTCCTGTTTAATGCTCATTAACTAAAGAATGAAGAAACAGAAGACGCCATTGAAGTTGAGGTTTCTGTTTGTTTCCTGAAATTCGAACGCCATTTTCATTCAAGCTTGGCAAGAGTTTCTTCCTCGAAAAATCAGTTCAAACTGCGAGAATGGTTGTATATAAAACCAGTTTATTTCTGAAAAACGACGCCATGACCCAACCCTCGAGTTCCTGCTTTCAAAGCTTCCATTTTTACGCCGAAGCTCCCTTCTCTGCGCGCTTCAGTTTCCATGTCTGTCAAGAGGCTTCTCAGGGAAGCCGTGAAAATTCGTGGATCGAGGAAGATTGCGGCTTTCTGGATCCCCATTTTCTGTCTCCTTTTCTTCCTCCTTGGAATGCTCTTAGATAACAGGTTATTTTTTCTCCGTTCTGAGGTTATAAACTGGGGTTTGACTGTAATTTTCTTCGGTAAATTGATCATTTGAGCTTCTGGTTTGAGTTTTTTACTCTTATATTGACTGTAAATTTCTGGTGGTGTGCAGGAATTGGTCGGAAACTGGATTAAATGACAGGTCCATGTTTAGCCGTCGGAGTGACCAAGAACTGCAAATCATCTTAGAAGATGAACCGATTCAAAAGGTGGGTATATATTCTGGCTCTTCCGGTTTTGGTTTCGGGTAGGGGTGACCCGGATCATGGGACTGGACAAAGACAGACAAATTTGGTCTGGTTTTGATTGGTCCTATACGAAAAAGGTTTGATTTTTGGTCCGATTGAGCGAACACCGATTTTTATCGGTTCGGTCTTGGTCCGTTATGCCATATGACCATTGACCCGGACCGGACCGGACCGTTTAACTATGTAATTGATTGAATTGTTTCATATTCTACTGTTCAAATAGAATTGTAAATCTGCCATGGATGTTATGACACGAAATTCTAAATACAAACTAATGTAAAAAGCTATATGATATGTAAACGAATGTAATTTCATGTCATTATTTTTAAAATATTTAACGATAAAAGGTCAGGATTGGACCATAACTAGAACCGAATGTATAGTTCGGTCCTAGTTTTGTAATGGTCCCGAAAAATTTACGACCAATATTAATGATCCTGTCGTAATTACAAAAAAATGGACTAAGCCGGATAATGATCATCCCTAATTTCATGCTATGAACCTCTCTCTCGCTCTTTCGTTGAAAATTCTAGAAGCCCGCGAAAACCCGGGACGTGATTTCAAAAGTTTTCACCGCCCACAAAGCAAATCGGTGAGTTTGAAATCTCGAGTTATATATGAGTTAGTTCCTCTTTGATATTGATCAATAAATTTGTTTACTCTATGAATTTTTTGAAGGAGTGACAAAGCTTTGGACAAGATTAAGCCATCTAAGCACAAGAAGAAAATGTTCATGGTCATTGGAATCAACACCGCTTTCAGCAGCCGAAAGCGGCGAGATTCGATCCGAGAAACATGGATGCCTCGAGGTATTATGCGTCGATTGTTTCGTTTGGATGTCCTGTGATTCGATCTCGACGTCGAGATTTTTTTTCTGAGATATCCCGATGTGTTTTTGCAGGAAAAAAGCTGGTTCAATTGGAGCGTGATCGAGGAATTATCGTTCGATTCATGATTGGTCACAGGTGAACGGGTCCTTTTTTCGAGTTTCGGTAGTACATAATTTGCTCGTAATGATTACCTTGCAATCTCGACATGATCGAGCTAGTTCAATTGAGAAACAAATTGTCTTTTGAAAATACGAGGATTCGCTCGAAAGACCGGTGTTTTTTTTCACCATGGCTTCATAGTTTTTATGAAAACTTGTCTAGTAAAGTTTCTAGATTGTCCTTTGTGACCGCGATTTTGAGCAATGGGCACTATTTTACCACTTCCGATAGAACTGACCCGAGCGACATCTTCGTTCATATATGCAGTGCAACTTCCAACAGCACTTTAGATCATGCAATAGATTCGGAAGAAGCTCAGCATAAAGATTTTCTACGACTGGTAAGAGTCGTTGATATATAATTTTACCGCATATTTGGCCGGAAATCGAATCTTATGCCCGAATTTTATTGTAGGAACACGTCGAAGGGTATCATGAATTATCGGCAAAAACCAAGATATTTTTCACCACCGCTGTTGCAACGTGGGATGCCGATTTCTATATAAAGGTTGATGACGATGTCCATGTTAATATAGGTTCGTGTCGGATCACGAAACGTTCGGTATTTTGGTTATTCTCGGTTCTTTTTTGGTTAGATCAAAGCCAATTTCTGATTAGATTTTGGTATTTAGGTATGCTAGGCACCACTCTTGCGCGTCACCAGTCGAAACCGAGGGTGTACGTCGGCTGCATGAAATCCGGACCCGTTCTTTCCAATAAGTAAGGACTTTTCAATCTTTAATATGCTCGGCTTATAGGGGTGGTACCCATGGATTCGAGTTTGATTTTGATAAAAAAATGAATCTGATTCGACCGGTCGGGTTGTACAAAATTAGATCCGAACTAAAACCAACCAACTAATCGATTCGATCCCAAACAAGCCTAAAATTTTGGGTTGATTTCGGTTCGGATTCACATTCAGTTTTGTAAAATTCAAACACCCAGGTTATCAACCCTAACTAATAAAAAATCAATTATTCTTCAAAATTTTTTGTTTGATCGGTTAACCGACCAGATATGTTGGGTCGGTTCCTACAAAATTTGATCAGAACTTAATCAGTTTGTATATTCGATCTGAACCAAAATTTTGGGTTAATTTCGATTTAGGTCCAGATCGGTTTTTTTAAATTAAAAATCAATTGCCACCACAATCGGTTTTTTAAAATTTAAATCAAGTATTGCCACTATCGGTTTATAACCCAACAAACGGTGTAATTTTGTAGCTCGTCGTGATTTTTGTAGGAATGTCAAATACCATGAACCCGAGTACTGGAAATTCGGCAACGAGGGGAATAAGTACTTTCGACACGCGACGGGGCAGATCTACGCGATTTCAAAAGATCTAGCCACCTACGTTTCAATCAATAAGTAAGCTCATGAAATCTCAAGTTTTTCATTTGAGACATCTTTTTTTAACTGGATTGGATGTGTTATTTCTGGAATGCAGCCCGATTCTGCACAAGTATGCGAACGAAGACGTTTCGCTCGGTTCATGGTTCATCGGCCTGGACGTTGAGCATATTGACGATCGGAACATGTGTTGCGGGACTCCACCAGGTAGTCGTGTTTTTACGTAAAACCATTGATAATCTCTCTATTTGCATGATAATATCAATCGATGATTTACGATATAAATAAAACAAATTACTTCTGTCAAATTCACTGTATTGTATTCTCTATCTAAGTTATCTTATGCCGAGTAATATCGATACGCAGATTGCGAGTGGAAAGCACAAGCGGGAAATGTATGCATCGCATCGTTCGATTGGAGATGCAGCGGAATCTGCAAGTCCGTGGAGAGGATGAAATCGGTTCACGAAAAGTGCCGGGAATAACACTAAATCATCTGGAATGCTTGCTTCTGATATAAACCAGCTAAGCTGACTAAAGAAGACAGCTTAAAACGAGACTAAAATCGACTCGAGGGGAGAACAATTCGGTCACGGTCGACAAAATTTCCTGTCTAATTCTCCTTACCGGCAGATGTATCGAAGATAGTCAAAAATATAGTTGTAGTAGCTTATTTATCATAAATACGTGTATACGGGATGATATCGTTTCATAAATTCGGGTATACGGGATGATAGAGAATGCAGAGGATGTCCTCAAACTACGGCTTTCTCGACAACAATCTTAAAATCGCATCAATTTGACCTGAGAAGATCAAGAAAAAAAATACATGTAATTTAAATTTTGAGTCTGATTTGATTCGAAGAGTTCTAAAAACACGTACAATCAATTGTCCGATAAAAGAAAAGAGACACCAAATTAGTTAAAAAGACATATATACGATAACTTGGCATCGGATGATACGAAACTAGGAACAATTCTAGAGCTCCTAAATAAAATCTGTCTGTAATTTTTGAAATTAAAGATTACATGGTTAGGATTCAACCTTGCTCCTTGTAAGGAGTCCATATCAATTTGCTGACATCGACATCGAGACCTCCTCGACCGGCCGCTTTCAGATGACGATCTAACACCTTCGGATCCGCACATATGACGTGTTGTCCTTTTCGATATTGAATTAAATCTAGACTTTGAAGGGTGTTCAGTATATCATCGGCCTTGATTGCCGTCATGTCACTAAGTTCCTGCACGGCCCCACCAAACGACGGAGAAAAAGTCCCAACTGTTAACCTCTCTTCTAAGAATAATACATGGATTACTTTTTTATTTCACATGTTGAAGTGTCGAGCTGTGATTGATCTAATTAAATTATATTTAATTTATTCTAATTAAAATAATTATTTTTGACAAGTCAGCGTGTAAAATAAGACAATATGTTAAGAAGTTGAACCTAACATTATCTCCTTTTAAACTACTATCAATGTTCTGAAAACTAGCCAGTATAAATCTTGAATTCCGAGAGAATATACGGATTATAAAGATCCAAATGTGCAATGCAAACCTTGATAGAAATGTTGGCCTTGTGCTTCTTCAATATGTCCAAAAGAACCCGAGTCCAGTATCCTCTGTAGCTCACCAGCCCGAGGTCTGAAAGTGGTCTCTCGGGTGTGCCGACTTTGCATTCTTTCTTGGACAGTTCATATGCTGGTCCAATGTCGAAGAGAAAATAATCATCTACTCTTTATCAAGATTAAAATGAATAGCATTGCCTAAAACAAAGCAATATAATATCCAAGAGTTCACAAAAGTAACCAAGTGCAAAATTTTCAGACCGACCAAAGCTAAAATTAGAAAGAGTAGTTGGTTCTCCATGTTGCGAGGAAATAAAGGGTTGGGTAAACCGAACCGACCCAATGGGTTAAATCGAAACTGAAGATTTTGGGTAAGGTTGGTTCATTTTATATATTGCAAAAAAAATGTGTCGGGCTATGTTTAATAATTTGGGTTGCGAGTGGAGCAATGTTTTTTTTTGCAAAAACCAAATAGATCACCCGATTACATTTTATGAATTTTTTTTGTAAAAAATTTAGTTGGATTGAACTTAATTTGATGTTTATAGGATGTAAGTTAGTTAGTTAACTATTATTTGTTAACTTGATCATTGCTTTTGGGAAATAATTGGATGCAATATTGTAAATTAGTAGATTATTTAATAGAGATTCTTTTTTATAGAACCAAAAAAGACCGACCTAAACCGAATTTTTTTGGAATGGGTTATAAAATGATTTTGGATTGCGGGTCAAATTTGGGTTCTGACTCTCGAACCGAAAACAGATTGGATCAGTTCTAATCAGTTAAAAAACCGACCGACCCACGCGACTCAAACAACAGGTCGAAGGTGCAAAATGTTACTATATTATCGCTGACCAGCAAGAAGTAGTACACACAGACTAACTTGTAAGTAGAACTTACAGAATGCAATTAAGAATTTTCCATAGCCTTTCCTCTGATAAGGTGGAAGAGTTAATATACATGCCAAATTATAAGATTCCTCGGAGTGCTTTTCCTGTATATAAAAACAAGGATGTCAGCTAGAACAAAAACCTTTTGTTAAGACCGGACCGGACAAAGACTGAATTTCTAGTCAAGTCCTAGTCATATACGGTCCTGTCCCGGTCCTAAACTTTTATGACCAAAATATATTGATTCGGTCCTATTTCTTCAAAAACCGAACCAGACCACGTCCACCCTTAACGAAAAGTAGGCTAACTTCTTAGGTTACAGGATGTCAAATGCATATTCAGTACAAACTCCAGTTTCAATTTAAAACTCCATAATCCTTTATCAACAAGTTCTAAGTAATATCCATGTTAAAAATGAGGAATAATAGTGGCTCAGCAAGAATTGGAAGAAGATATTAAACTTTTCAATAAACAGGGGAAAAATAACAAATAGCATCGTTCAGTTTCCAACTTATATTATCAATGGAACAGATGAGGAATAATGGTGGCTGAAAACCGAACCGACCCGACCCTACAGCAAGAATTAGAAAGATATCTTCAACTTTGTAAGAAATGTAACTGGGGAAAAATAACAAATAGCAGCATTCAAATTGCAAACTTATTATAAGAAAAAACACTGGACAATGCTGGAGAAGATTAAATGTCAGATGTTAACGCTCAAACATTAAAAGTTAAATAAACATACCTTTGAAAAATATCCAACCATGTGACATCCTCTATCATCACATTCACAAAGAACATAAAAGAGAAAAAGGTCAACATCATAATAAAGAGTCTTGTGATCAAGAAACAACTTTGCCAGGTAACAGAGATTCTGCCCATACACCTTGTTTTTTTTACCATCAACCTGTTGTAACTCATGCAAAACAATTTGCAAAGATTTCAGCTTTCATGACTTACAAAAAAATGCCAGTAAGTATTTTAGGAGAAAAGCCAAAAATCATGCATGTTTACCTCAAACATAGATAATGTACCACAACGATAAATCTCATCGCCGGGGGGATGCTTAAGATCACACTTCCTCTGCATATTTCATATAAAGTTTGATGAAAGGATGCAATCTGAGAAAATTCTAATTCTATTATCATACACCAAAACCAAGACATACAAAAAGAATTCAAAAACTCCAAACACTTGAAATCAATAAGGAAAATAAATAAATTTAATGTTGAACAGTATAAGGATTAAAATAGCATGCATTAATCTCATAGCTGACTAAAACAAGACAAGATAATTGTGGCACAACTTACCATATGCCTCTGAAGCTGTTCTTTACGCTTCATAAAATTGAGGCAAAACTCACAAAAGTAGAGCTTTATGCAGTCATTGTATTCTGGTGGAAATGGGGAGAAGTACCACGTCTCAATTTCATATCTTCCAAGCTCTATGGTTGCAATATTTTTCACTTTTGTGAATTCTTCATGTTCTCGTAAGCTGGCTGCATCAAGTTCCTCGTGACCCTACAGAGTATGAAACATTCTTGATATTCAAAATGCTTGACCAATCTAAGGAAGTTTATGCAGAGAAACTTATGGGCAAACAAAATCATCAAAATTCAATGCATATCATCCCCGTCGTCATTGTTTCAAACAAGATCATCCACACATCTAACTGAAATCCAATGTGATGCAATTATAATGAGCATTCTGATAAAAGGAGCAAAACTAAATGGTGGTTATACAATATGATTGATTGTCATAAGAAAAAACTTGGAATAACAGACCACAGGCCCCGTAGTCTGACAAACTGGACAAAACTTGGAGTTCTTACAGTAAAAATTAAAAGAGAAATCGACAAAGGTCACAAAAAATGCAATATATAATATTTTATTTAATCTATTATTTTACTAATGGGTTTAATCGTTTTAATGTTTCATCAATAATGTTTTTTTGGAAATTTTTGTAGAGATTTACTTTATCTAATCAGAGAACCTTAAATTTATCCAAAGGGTGGTATAGATTATTAGAAAGAGACTTTTTGAAAAATAATAAAATTATCTTTATTTTGTCCCGAATTTGTATAAGGCCAAGAATTTTGTCTCGACCTGATGGTTGAAACCAGTTCTAGAGGAAAACAAATCACTCAAATTAAAAACGTTGAGATAAGAAAAAGACTCTTTGCAGTCCACACATATTGTTACTGCCTTTGTTGCTAAAAAGAAACATAGACGTGTGAAACTAAAATTGAAGATCAGAAACCTTTACAGTTCATGAAAGAAAAAAGTTGCTCCATCAATAAAGGCTGAAGTATTATACACTCAATACAATCAAAATGTGACAAGAGAGAGAGAGAAAGAGAGAAATATCATATCCTCAGTACAATTAGGATGTGGTATGAGAGGGAGAGAAAGGGAAAATCCATGTAATTCAAAAGAAAAGATAATATTTGTTTTCATTGAACTTCAACTGTTAGAACCATTTATACGTTAATCACCATAACCCAAATATTTTTATTGTTCCCAATCCAAATTGAGAAGATAATAATCACTTGCCATGCTATCAACTTTAACCATCTTTGCATACCACAAGGACCGTGCATTTGCATACTTTAGAGTTGCAAGACATATCACTAGTCTATGAAAAAATGAAGTCTATGAATTTTAGATACCTCCACATGTGTCTCATCAATTTTCCGCTTCTGGTGGCGGGTCATTTTCAAGCTTGTTACCTTCAAAGCACAAAAGGTTAATAATACTTAGTGTTCATGAAATTAAAAGGAAAATCCAAATAGACAGTCAAATGGTAGAACAGAAGGCACAAATAGCTCTAGCTGAAAAGTACAAAACCACAATATATAATTACTGTAGATAGAAAATTATAAAGCTTACCTTTTCGTCTACTTTTTCATCAACTGCGGATTCCACTGATTCAAGATCAAGCTGATCAAGCTTCACCCATTCATCAAGCCTCCTATTGACTGTGCTCATAAACATACATAAAAAAGAAGTGAATAATGCATGCACAATAGAGATACAATATATGAATCACACCTAGACTGAATCGTGAGGTAAACAAACTAGCAAACAAGACTTGAGTCCACAATTATCAACAACCACAAATTACGACACGGACACTAAATATAATGATCAAATGATATGAGATGGATGGTGAGACACGCTCCATTTCTTCCATCAGTACAAGAAATGCTCTAAAAATGAAATGAATAATCATTTTTATAAGCTATGAATCAAAAAGAAAATATCTCAACTACAAGGAAAGTCTGGGTCAACTAACAAAACACTTGGTAAATTAAAAAAGTAGATGTACCAGTTGAAAAAAAAAAACCTTTAAAACTCAACAGATGATCTTAAACGAAGCTCGAAGGTACAAGAATAGATAACGGCAATTGTTACTGGAAAGGCATAATTTCAATTTTCATTTTAAATATCAAGTAATATTTCCCAAAAAGTTTGGAAATTACGCGCGAAAGAGACCAAATCCATCCCAACATACTTATCCAGTGCAAATCCATCATTGTCGACTACATCAATCTAAACAATAAAATCTCATAAAGCCCACAACTTTTTCTAATTTTTAATCTTCCCTAAACCAACTAGAAAAAGAATCACAACCCCAACCCTAGTGCAACATCGTTCGTCGAAATTGACAACAGATCGAGAAGAATAAACTCACACTCAGTATAGTGAACGTAATACTCATAATCATTGCTGCCATCAACGACCAATTTTCTACGTTCAATGACCTTGACAGGATGGAATTTCCCGTCTCTCCAACGGCACAAGACTCGAGTACCAACCTCGAGGGGAAGCATAGAGGCTCTCCGCCTCGTAAACCCACCGAACTCCGGCGGCCTCGACGGCGCGGTCGCCGTGGGAGTTTGATAGGCGTCGAATTGGACATCGGAAGAGCCGTCGTCAGCGGTCGTCGGAGCGTCTATCGAACCCATGGTCACACCACCGAAGATTATTTCCGTGTATAAAAGAATTAAACAAGGTTTTATTTTATAATTTAAAAAATTAAAATATAATAATAAAATATATTTCTTATTATATTTAATTCGAATTTCAATTTTATCCGATTTTATTACCTTTTGAATCAAATTTTACTTAATTTTAAAAAAAAAATCACATACAGTCTCAGTTCCGATTTCACTATTTTTTACTTCTAAAAATTAAAACCGACCTATAAATAAATTTTTTTAAAAATTGAACCAATACCAGATTAAAATTGACTGTTCTGGTCAAATTTACGATTTCGATCCGATTTTGTCCACCAACCGTGACATCTCATTCCCATAAATTAGTGTTTTTTATGACTACTAGGGTTGAACTGGGTTTGGTTTGATTTTTCGAGAAAATGAATTTCGATCAAAATATTTTGGTCTTACAATTTTAAAATCAAGATCATGATCGAACATTTAACATCAAGAATTATTAAATTATATTAATTATTAACTTTAACACAATAAAATTTAAAACATATTATTATCGAACTTATCTATCACAGTATTGATCCTCGTTTTTAATTCGAGACCAATAATGTCTGGTTCTTAAAAAAATAAGACCGAAATAATATATTTTTGTTTTAAAATTTAAAAATAAGAATTAAGATCGTACATGATTAAGACCGACCAAAACTAAAACCAGACCAAAGGACTATGGATATGAGTTGGTATATTTTCTATTAATTTTATCTAATTTTATTACAGTTTGAATCAAATTTTACTCAATTTTAAAAAAAAATTGACATACAGTCTCTGTTTCGATTTTACGGTTTTTTACTTCTAAAAATTAGAACCGACCTATAAATCAATTTTTTTAAAAATTGAACCAATACCAGATTAAAATTGACAGTTCCAGTCAAATTTACGATTTCGATCCGATTTTGTCCACCAACAGTGACATCTCATTCCCATAAATAAGTGTTTTTATGACAACTAGGGTTGAACTGGGTTTGGTCTGATTTTTCAAGAAAATGAATTTCGATCAAAATATTTTGGTCTTCTAATTTTAAAATCAAGATCATGATCGGACATGGAACATCAAACTAAAAAACAAATTAAAATAATTATAAAATTATATTAATTATTAACTTTAACGCAAGAAAATTTAAAACATATTATTATCGAACTTATCGTACATGATTAAGACCGACCAAAATTAAAACCAGACCAAAGGACTATGGATAGTTGGTATATTGGGTTGTGTCATCATATTTTTTATTAATTTTTATAATTATTTAATTATTTTAATTTATTAATAAATTATAATAAAATTAATTTAAAAAAAAAAGAAAAAGAAAATAAGAAGATAATAATGACAGTCAAGCCAAATGGTGAGTCGTTGGGAAGAGTCGCAGGCGAGGGTAGGAAGCTTCCTGAGCTGAGAAGAAGGAAAACTCGCTACTTCTTGCAATTTTCAATGCACTGATCGCAGATTCTCAGATAAGATCCAACACGGAAAAATGGATTTGGCTGAATTGTGGGCGATCTTCGGCCCAGGCGTAGCCGGGGCAATTTTCGGAGCTGGCTGGTGGTTTTGGGTAGACGCGGTCGTCTGCAGTTCTGTTTCCGTCTCGTTTGTTCACTATCTTCCTGGTATTCTTTCTATTTCTCTGATTATGAGTGAGATTTCTTTTTTTTTTTTATTATTGGATTGCAGCTTAGGGTTTTTATCTATTTTTCGTCGTGAACTGCTGTAGGAATTTTCGCCTCTTTTGCCGCCCTCATGTTCAATTGCGTTCGGAAAGAGGACATCGATTACTCTCCTTACGATGATGGTGAATGGAGGTGATTAATTCTGTGTCTAGAACTGGCTGTCTTTTTCAAATGTTCAATATTTTTTCTCATGTTACATTGTGTTGTAGATGCCCAATCATTGTTCAGTTTCAGCTCTTTTTGTGCATATTTCACAGTTTTATTTTCCTATTCGGTTAAAATTTTTGCAGTTTGGTGGTGCATTAAATCAGAGATATTATGGGAAGGAAATTGGAAAACCATATCATGTTGGTTTTTCACATCTGATTGTATATCTTTGTGTTGTTGGTGGTTTTGCTTTGTTAGCAGTTTAAGGAAATTATTTTTGGTCCATAGATTAGACGCAAAACTGTGTCTATCATCACTTTAATAGGAAAATGACCTAGATCTGAAATAACTAAATGCAATGACTGCGGATTTGCTTTCTGCAGCTCAAATCTTGCTAGAGACTAGTTGTTATATTGAATGGACATGGTAAACAGATGTTAGATTGACGAAAGAGAAGTTCAATACTATACTTGAAACTTTGCTTACTTCTTGACATTCTGTCACGCATCGTATATGTAATCGTGTATTTCGTAATCCACTACCATGTACTTGATATTTTTTAGTCAATAAAGTGTATTGAAAGTAAAAGAATTGAAAATTCTTGAGCTAATAAAAATGCTCTGCCCATGGATAGACGATACAAGACATGCCCATTTTGATTGAGACAATGACATGCATTTTGAGTATAACTCTCTTCCCCAAAATGTGTGAATTACAAAGTAAGATCATAAGCATCACATGGTGATTTTTGTTTGTGGTGCATAGCAATAAAATTGGAAAGCTACTCTATAAGAGCCAGCTTTTTCACTGTGCTCAAGTTTATTGTGGTGCATAGCAATAATGAAATAGTATTGTTTATTTTATTTACAAAAAAATTAAAAAATAGAATAATGTTAGGTTTAATTTCTTATTCAACTGTCTTGCATTGAAAGTTGAAGTGTCAATCAATGCTTAGTCAAAGTATAATTAATGCAATCCATTGTAAATAGTCATATACATTGTTTTGTCAAATGTTGATTGATCTAATTAAAATACAATTAATTTATTAAAATATTTATAATAAAAGTAATGTTACTTTTAACTTCTCAATGTATTTTTATCGTACTTAGATGTATCGAGCCGTAATTAATGCAGTAAAAATTATTGTAATTATAATATCTTATTAAGTGACTGTTATCTGTGTGTTTTCTTAGTTTGTCATTTAAGTTTAAGTGACAATTATAAAGGTCCCGACCCTCATGTTTATGCTCTCATAATTTATGTCCATGTTTCGAGATTCAGTTTTTGCTGGTTTATTTTGCTTGGGATAATTTGGCAATACTCTTTTGCAATTCAACAGGTTGAAGCTATGGCTCTTCTTAGCATATGTTGTATCATTTGTTTCATTAGCAGCATCAGTTGGACTTTTAATACAGGATTCCCTTGTGAAAACCGGCCCTTCGGTGTGGACAGGAACTGCTGGGGTCTTGCAGTGTGTTTTTGTGCTGGTCAGGTAAGTTATCTTTTTTTCTTATCTGTGATTTATGAGAAATAGTTATAATTTTTGGAAATAAGGGTGTGATATCTGTATTTTTTTATTATTTCACGCGCCGTTTTTTGTCGATGGCAGTGGGCTATTATACTGGACTTCTCACCCAGAGTAACTTGGGTAAAGTTGGAGCTAGTTTCGTATTTTTTTGTCGAATTGGGGAGTTTCTCGTTGATCGTTTACCTTCTTACTTTGCTCAAATCAACGAGATAGAAACAGGTTTGGCGATTTGCAAATGTTATGCTAACAAGATCTCAAGCTTAAATTGAGACCCAGAGAGCTCATTTCTGAGTCAAATTTACAGAGCTTTCGATCCTTCCTTTCTGACTCTGGTGAGATTTTTCATTTGATAGTGTTTCTCTTTGTTCATTGTAAGATCATTGCTGTTAAATATGCACGTTCCTCGAGAAACTTTGTTCTTGATTCGAATTGTACTTTGCCTTCATAATTCTTTCCTAACGACCTGATATTTCCTGGGATTTTATACATAGATTATTCTAGAATTACATTTTCGTTGTACACATTGACGTGTCCAATCGTAATTGATATAATAAATAATAATTTATGTATTAATTATAATTTAATTAGATTTATTAATATTTGATATGTTAGCGTGTACAATAAGAATGTATGTTCATTCTTCGAGAAACTTTGTTAATTTATGTATTAATTATAATGTATGTTCTATCAGCCTCATATTATCTGAGATTTTATATGTAAATTATTTTATAATTATATTTTTATTGTACACGACGTGTCTAATCATAATTGATACAATAAATAATAATTAATACATTAATTATAATTTAATGTATAAATTATAGATTATATGCACAAATCCAAAATATCCTCTCAAGTAATCATATCGGCAGCTACGTACGATCTAAATCCGGAACAATTACGACTCACCATCATGAAGATTATATGCACAAATACAATATTCAGCTTTAGAAAATCTACAAAATTGATGTTCCCATCACACATTATGCCAGAAATTCTTCCGTTGAATAGTTACCTCGAAAAGTTGAAGACGAGGACCGTACCTGAAGACACGGACTATCTGATTTCAGACCGGGTTACGAGTCAAAATGAGCATCTAGTACTTGATACGAGAGCTCTTTCATGAATCTATTGCCTGCTCTCGTGGATTAGCGGCCATGATCGTGAAGTTGCGGTTGTGATTCGAATAGGCGTAATGAGATCGCTGTAGACATCTGCATTCTGGTAAAGGGAAAGTGTAGACAGATGTTTTTCTGTTGATCTTTCTCACTCTTGGAACCATTAGCCCCTTGCGGTCACTTTCTGATAGCATCATTTTCATTTGCTCCTTGAACTCTTTCCAACTGCGAATCCAATATATTTCATTGAATTTATAGAATATTCGGGTTAAAACGTTTTTGGCTAAGGAAGAAGCTACAATCAAGATATTGCAATGTTGAACGGTGAAATACAATGTTGTTTCGGTTTGTCTCCCTTATGTTTTAATATTTAGAAGAAAAAAATTATTGTATTTAGGTTGGATTTTAGAATTTGGTTCGAGTTTGTAACCTGTTTTTGAGTTTATGTAGAATTTTATCTAATTTTGGGTTGAGTCTTATCCGACTTCAAATCATTTTTTACCTATAGGACTGCAGTTTTACAGTTTTTAATTGAGGCCAAAACCATCAGTTTCGGTACGATTTGCAGTCTCTGTCTGGTTTGCCCACTCCTTCCGAACACATCAAGATCTAAATTTTATAATTACAAAATATTATTTGTTTTTAAATGTTAAATAGCACCAAGGAGCAGAGAACACCTCATTATTAGAATTTTAGGACAGTGAATTTCTACATTAGCATATTAAGTAGAGTTGGCGATATTCAAAGCTTCTATGGGTCGAATGAACTAAAAGGAAGAGTAGAAAGTTGGAGTACCTCATCCTCATGTCTCCTAGAAGAACTGCCAGCTTGCGTTTATCAGGCATTATCGTTTTAGCATGTCCATCATTAAGGAATCTCCGGTGACCCATTAGAAAGTGTGCGAAATTTCCGCCTTGTGTAGTCGCAAAAACCTCACTGAACAGGCATACAGTGTAGTCCAGAGCCGCCAATCTCGAAGAATATTCCTACAAAAAGAGCAATCTGTGTCAAAGAAGTTGTCAAAATTGAATAAATAGGTCACCCATAAAAAATGGAAATCAATAGAAATAATCTCTTATCTCTATGGGCTCTGGGCGCTGGCAAAACTGGACTAATGGTTAAAAAATTATTATTTATGGGTCAGTGTAAGTTTTTATAAATAAAAAAACGTAAAATCGAAACAGAGACAGTGAGTCAAAAAAATTTTAAAATCGAGTAAAACTCGACTCAAACCCTAATAAAATCCGATATAAATTCTAAAATTAATTATAAACTCGTTTAATTACTTAAAACTCAATCTAAATATAATAAAAATATATATTTTATTATTATATTTTAATTTTTTAAATATAAAATAAAATCGAGTTAAAAATAGAACAATAAATTTCTGTTCTATTTCGAGATAAAACTGGACCGGATCGACCCGTGGTCTCCTTTCCTCAGCTCCCATTATCTATCAAAACTGAAAAGTCTGTGAAATTGATATTTGCAGTTCTAATCAAATCAACTCGTTCAAAGTGAGTGTGATACCATGAAAGGGGCAAGCTCCTCTGAAGTAGCAAGAGTTTCCTTGGTATGCAAATGAGGAAACATCTTTCTTAGTGGTGCTAATTGTTTCTCTTCTTGGAATATTTTCCCAGATGCCAAATAAATTGAAGTGTTTTTATGGAATCCCATTCCCCGTAACATCAGTCCAACCTAACTTTCATAAGAACAAACAAGAAGATAACCTTGAAAGTATGATTACGAAAATCTAAATCACAGTATTAGCAAATCATCAATGCTACAATATACACAAAGACATCTTTTCACCAAATTTATATCATTGTGTCTGTTTTAAAAACTGAAACAGCTCCCTTTTTCATCAGTCTCAACCATTTATTACTTTTTCCATGATTTGAACTAGCTACAAGAATCGGACCAAATCACTAGAAAACAACTTAAAACATGTTGAAAGAGAATTTTGCCCATAAAGATCTACATGTAGCAATAAATATTCGGAAAAATGCAATATTATAATTTTTATCAGGAAAATTGGTATAACTTCTGAAGATTTGAGAATCAAGAGAAAAAGTACCTCCAATGGTGTTAGTGGACATTTCCCATTAATTCGATTAAGACCAGGTAAAATAATGCAATCTTCCCGTTTGAACTTGTCTCTCCAGCCTTTCTTTCGAACAGAATTCATTTCAACCTTTTCAGACTCACCTCCATCATAGACACAGCATGAGAAGGCAACCATGTCCTGAAAATAGTATAGCATAATTACTGAACATGAGTAGCTATATATTTAGAATACTAACTTCTAAAAAATTATTAGAAAATCGTTGTAATTATGTCTACCTCCTCAAAACGAAGGTGAGCTGACAGGTACTTTCCTCCATCATTCAAGCTTCTCTCTATCATTCGGGTAACTAGTTTCTGCGCAAGACTTTGGATAGGAGAAGAGAATCTTAAAGCTTCATAATTTGCTAAACATCTCAGGAATTGTATCTGAGGTGGAACACTCATTGCCAATCTGTTTGCAAAGGGAGCTATGCGAATAACCCTGAATTAAAAGGGGGAAAAGACAAAATTGTTTGGATCATGTCAATATAAGGTAGACTGTTTTAAAATGATATTAACCAGAATCTAATCAAGAATTTTACCTACCCTTCTCTTTGCAAGACGGGATAAACTTCTGCCATGTAATAACTGGTAGGAGACCATGCTTCGACGCGAAATTTAGGAACATTTGAAATGTTATTATCATATTTTCCCAGCAAATTTTCAGGTAGATCATTGATGACTTTTACAAATCCATCGAGAGTGGCTATGAAATGATCTTCGTCATATATATCGGCAAATGTACTGAGACAGGATGAAAAACGTTAGTAAATATTGTAAGAAACTCTACACTGTAGTAAGAAAAATTCATTTGTAGATCAAAATCTTTTGGTTCTCAATCATCCATTTTCCTAGTAGACTAAGAACTTTCAGAGTTTTTTGAAAGGGGTGGTAAGGGGTTGAGCACCTTTCAGTTAGTTGGAATCAATGTTACATGTTTCTCACCTTGAATCCCTCCAAACGCTATGAAATTCAAAACGAGGAATAACTAAGATGGCATTTAAAAGTCCAGCTACTGCCACTGCATTGCATATCTGCCAAAAAATATGAAACATCACAATTATCATGAACAGCTGGGCAAACAAGTGTTTTTCTGTGGTTTATGGAACTCTGAACAGCACTGGAACAAATAACTAATTAGTAACCAACCGCAGATCGTTGTTGGTTAAGCCCGCCATTCGCATCAACAATTAAGTAACCAGAAGGTCCATGGGAGTCTGAAATTAAAACACTATCATTAGGGTAGTGAAGTTACACGAATACACTCGTTGATCATCTGCCAAACTACTTGATTTAGATTTTGCGACGTTAATATGTAGTCAATCCTTAAAAATATCTTAGGTATGAGATAAGTTTCGCAGTTGACATACCAGATTGACGCGGGGTTGATGAATTTAAACAAGGCTTTTGCTCCTTCTGTCTTTTATATTTCCAAACAGATGACAACTGCAAAAGAGGTAGATGAAATACTTAAACCCATGTGATCAATAGAGAAAACGGAAGTTAATTGATTAAAGCTCAAAATCACTTCAATTAGTTTGCATTTATTTTGAGATGAGAAAGGAGAACAAAACTTTATGATATCAGTCAGTCATTAAGATTGCACTGAATTCCAAGAACACACTGTCAGACCGCAATTAGTTGTTTACGTTTTAAATGCAGCTTTCTGTTGAAACTAGAGCTTGACCAAAGCATTCGCCAACCTCCGTTAGAAAGTTCAAGAAATTGTGCAGGAAGAAATAAAATATACACACTGATTAGAGCTGACATAGGAGCTTCCTATAACATTTTTCTTCCCGTCCTTACTTCTCGTTCATTAACAATTGTTCTAGGGATGAAAACACTGTTCGCCCCAGCCCAGTCCAACGAAAGTAAAATTAGGAAACAAAAAGTGAAACAAAAACAAGAATAAACCTCAAGCGTGGAGGAATTTTGAGCTTCTATACTGTTCCAAAGCCTCTGAAACGTTTCATGGCTGCGATAGAGGGAACCAGGAGGCAGAGGCTTCCCCGAGAGAGCAGAAAAAGGACCGACGCACATGATCAGCCCAGAAACGTAAAGAAGAGGCAAAAAAACGAAGTTCCGAAGGTTTCGTCGGAGACTGATACCACCGGAAAAGAACTCCCGGAGTGGATGAGAATGCAGCTTGGAACGAGGCCTCCGGCGGCAGTGTGAAAAGCTAGATTTAGGAGACGGCGAGGAAGGTGGACTAGAGGAGGTAGTCCGGGGAGCTTCGGGGACGGCGTAGACACCGCCATTGTTGGTGTGGTGGAGGTAGGGCTTAGGCTTAATCGAAACGCTTGCAGCCATGCAAGAATCAGAGAGAGCGAGAGAGACAAAGCCAGAGATTCTGAGACTCAGGCCGAGCAAGAGCGTTAAAAGCAGAGAAAGCGAAAGCGAGAGAGAGGGAAACAAGATTTCTTGACAGCAATGGAGGGAAAATGTAGGCAACGACTGGCTTTTTCTCCAGAAGATCTTGGAGAGAGAGAGAGAGAGGCAACTGGGCGACCGCTCTGATAACGAACGTCGACCGTTTTAAGATCCCCTCCCCCACGCGCCGCTCCCCAACGGCGTCAACTATCTATGCAAGTAAGGGTGAGATCAACAAGTTGTACTTCAGTTAAAAATTAATGTGATTTGATAAGTCGGTTTTTAAAAATTAAATATTAATTAAAAAAATTTAAGTTTGAATTTGGATGGCCTGAATTCAAATTTGTGGGTTATAAAACTAAATAAAAATTAATTAATTATTTTTTAACAAACTATTTGTTAGAGCAATTAACTGACGTGATCTACGGGTTAATTCTTTTAAAGTTGAATTTGCAATCAAACTGATCGTATAATTGAATCCAAATTTATGGGTTATAGACCTAAATCAAATCAAATCCAATTTAATTATTTTTTTATAATTTTTTTGTTAGTGCAATTAACTGACCTGATCCACGGGTCAATTCTTTCAAAGTTGAATTTGCAATCAAACTGATCGTATAATTGATTGGTGAATCCAAATTTATAGGTTATAGACCTAAATTAAATAAAATTTAATTATTTTTTTACAATTTTTTTGTTAGAGTAGTTAGCTAACATGATTCACAAATTGGTTCTTTCAAGTTGATTTTGCAATCAAATTGATCATATAATCGATCTGAACAAAATCAGATCTAATCTTTTTTCTAAATTAAAAATCACTACTCAGACTCAAATAATCTATTGAATCGGTTGTCTGCACGGGCATAGCTCAGTTGGCTCAAAAATGGTAGATTGAGTATAAGAGCGTAGGTTCGACGCTTGCGCTATCCTAGTGTGAGAGTTGTTACCCTCAATGTTGGGGTAGCTCCTTAGGATATCAGGTAAATGCTTCTATTTCTGAGTCGCTGAGTCATCGTAATTTAATTCTCTCATAAATTGATGGGCCGGAATGTAAAGGCTATAGGGAGAGATTTGGCCTGTGTATCCCTTTATTGGGTAATTAAATCTGTTGGGCAAGTCAGATCTAATCGAAGTGATTAAGAATGTTATTGCACTTAAATGGACCGTTAGAAGAACTGACAGTAGACGTCGCCGGAGCGTGGAACGGGGCGCGTGGGGTCAAAGCTAAGAAGACGAAAGAGACGAAGGAGTTTGCGGGACATGCGCCTCTCTCTCCCTCTAACTTTCTCGGCATTCGCACTTTGTTTTGACGGAAATACCCCTCCCCATCTTTTTTAATTATTTAAAAACCAGCCGTTAATCTTAACCCCACGGTAGTCTAAACAAATAATTAAATCGTGACACAATTCTGATCGTTGATTAGATTACAAGTATGATCAGAGTTGACCAAAGGAGAGTTGACCAATCATCAAATAAAGAATGCGAAGGCCGTACATAACAAGTTATCACGTTGCAATATTTAGGGGTATGTGATCCAAATTGGTCAATTATTCTTAAAAATTAAGTTCAATTATAATATTTTGGTTTTAAATTTTTTAGATCAGAATTAAACCGATAAATATTGGCTTTAAAATTTTTAAAATAACTAATTATTTTTTATGATAATTATCGTTCATGTGAATGTCTGAAAGTTAAATTAAATTATGTTGTAGTGTATCTCATAGACTTAATTTCTCATGTGAAATATCATTGTCAAATGATACATTTAATGTCTAACAAGTTGGTTGAGTGCTGCAGAATTTTGTAAGTTCTCTCAGGATATGTCGACTGTTGTTCACATGTGTCGATCGCAAAAATTCTTGAGAAGAGATGTATGTCGATCGCTCAAGATGTATGTCGACCGCCGAAATTTCAAAAACAAAACTTATGTCGACCGATAAACACTTAAGTCGATCGACTATGTTCCAGAGACAAAATTTATGTCGATCACACAAGACTTATGTCGACCGATGTAAAGTTCCAGAAATGTAGTTGTTCCTGAGCGGTCGACCTAATAATCAAGCGGTCGACATAGATTTTGACTTTGGAGCTTCTGCGGTCGACCTAAGTGTATATCGGTCGACATAGATTTAGTCTCTGAAAATTCTGGCGGTCGACACAAGTTGTAAGCGGTCGACATAAGTCTTTATCGGTCGACATATGTTCTAGATCATGTACGATAAGTAGAATTATATATTTCTCCATATCACATGCATCAAAGTAAATATCTTATGCAATTCAAAGATGAAAAAAATGAAAAGAAAATTTAAATTAAGATTAGGTTATGTAGTAATTTTGGTATGGTCTGGTTTTTATGGGTTTGTATTATTAAACCCAAGAACCGACCCAAAACATTTTGGGTTTTTTAGGTGTATAACTCAAATTTCATTTTCAATTTGACCAAAATGGACCAAAATATTCAATTCCCATTTGATTCTATGGTCCGGTTACTTGAACTAACTGGACCCATTCAATTAATCTCTTAGTAATTACTTCTTAATAGGTCAGATCAGTTCGGTTCGAAACTCGACTCGACCCATGCCCATGCCCCGCCTATTGACAATGCTCGTATTTGTATTTCAAATTATGATTGTCGTAACACTTTGTTTCTAATTCCTCCCAAAATTTGTGTCCATTTCGGTCACACTTTTCTGGGTTTAGAAACATTAAAACCGAAACAAAATTACGAATAAAAGAGAAACTCGAACACAATTTAATCACCAATACAAACCCGTAATTTTGAGCCAAATCTGAACTCAAAACCCGATCCAAATACAATAAACCCATAATTCGCTCTAGATCGATTCCGAAAGCTCTACTTTCGCGAGTCCCATTTCAAAAAATTTGGACTGAAGGCAATGATTTAAAGCCGAAACAAACTACGAGTAAAAGAGAAACTCGAACATAATTGAACCACCAATACGAACCCGTAATTTCGAGCCAAATCTGAAGTCAAAACTTGATCCAAATACAATAAATCCTTCGATTCCCGGGCTCCACTTTCGCGAGTCCCATTCCAAAAAAATTGGAACAAAGGCAATGATTTTGGCGAGAATCAATATGGAAATGGACCGAACTGAACCGGATATTGCCGAACCCAATTTCCGGCGACCGGAATCTAAGCCGTCGTCGTCCTTTCTAGGGTTTCCAGGGGCGGCGTAGAGACATAAAACAGCATCCAAAGAAGATGAGCCATTAAAACGAAGGGGTCCATGCCCATGGCGGAATAAGTGAAGGAGAGAGAGGAGCTGAAGCTGGAAAAGGTAGAAGAAACACAGAGTAAATGAAATGGGGCCGAAGATTATGAAGGGCTGGAACTGGAAGTTAGGTTTAAATGCAGTTCTTCGTCGTCTTCTTGGTGGTCTTCTTCGCCGCCATTGATTCTCTGGAAAACTGTACAGCGAAGGGCTCTTTGTAGTCCAGCCTAATTTAAACCTTCTTTATGAATCTCATGTGGACTGTCCTCTTTTGTTGGTAAATCTGGTTTTACCATAAATGAAAACAAAAAGCTTCGATTTGGAGTCTCGTCCTCTGCCATGGCTGCTTTTGTAGCCACGATGACAGTTGACTGCCATTTTAAGCTCTTTTTTATGGGTGGGCAGTGGGCACAACTACACGATTGGAAATGCCGGTTTTTTTTTACTATTATCGGTTTAAATCTGGGTAAAACCAAAAACGAACGTTATTTTCGGATAAATACGTCGATTTTGGCTTGAATCTTAGAAAAACAAAACATGACCTTTCCGGACGCATGCTCAGAAGCAAGTTGCATCCGAGTGAGGGTCCGACCGAACAATTCGACCTTCACTCTGATGCAACTTGTCTCACTCAGACTCTCACTTGGCCGCAACTTAACTCACTCATACGCAACTTGCCTCATTTGGACTTCACTCTGAATCTCACTCGGAGGCAATTTTAATTTTAATTTTTAATTAATTTGACTAAAAAAATCTTATCGGAATGACTTGAAATTTTTACCGCACATTCACAACAATAAAAGACACTAACCTTGACATTTTAAAAAAAATTTCGACAATTGTACGATTTACTATAATTTTTTTTAAATAAATTTCGTTAAAATTACATACGACAATAAAAAATCTTGAAATTTTCGTCACACATTTATACCACTATAAGAAAATATTCTATAAATTTTCGTGACTTTTTATTAATGTACGTAATTTTAACAAAATTTAATTGCATTTAAGTGAGACAAGTTTCCTTTGAGTGAGGTAAGCTATTTACTAAAAAATCAGGCCTGTTTTTTGTTTCTACTCTTACAATTAAAAATATATTTTTTATATTATATTTTATTTTATTTAAAAAAATAAAACCGGCCTGTATTTCATAATTTCGGTTCTGATTCACGCTAAAATTGATTTGGGCTAGACCGTGCCCACTCCTACGTTTTATTCAACTTTTTTGTTATTAGGATAAATAACAATTACATCTCAACTATTCGAATGGTTAAAACGAATATCATGTTCCTTAAAAGTCTTCAACAAACGTATTGAACTTTAACTTAATTGCAATGAAAATTCAAACGTTATTTATTTTTTAATTTAATTAGTTATTTTCGTCAATATAATTAATTTTTAACGACATGTCAAAAATTAAAAGATGTATTAATAAATATATATTTTTATTTAACTCATTTAATCCGATAAAAATACTTTCTTTAGCTCATTTAACCCAATAAAAAACTTTCAATTTGGATGAGAATCAAACAAAAACTGACAGTTTCAATCTGGCCTGAGATTCTGGTGTGGTTATGCAGACCCCTAGACTACCTCAAAACGATTCTACAGGCAGATTCTAACGAATTGTCGAATCTACTCTCATATAATTTAGGCTTAAAAAAAAACACAACAAGGAGCCATCTCGAGATTGAAAATAAACACTACCCTCCACGTCCATGTCCGGAGCTCGACCTCAGGATCGAGCCACAACCGGCATGTCCATCGCTCACTCTTCTTCTCCAAACCGATGTTCTCAGCCTTCAACTCTAGACCAATGTCTATGAAGATAGCACTGAAATCAGGGGAAATGGAGTTCAAGAAAATGGATCACCAGAGCTCGAGGACAAGGGGCGGAACCGGTCACCGGCGGGCCGTGTTCTAAACCACCGGAAACCGGATAAATACCCCCCGAAGTCAGGGTCTGGTTTAGCTGCTTCATATAGAACGATACCGTCTCGGTCACCAAATCCAGCACAATAATCACCAAATTCATGCCAGTTTAAGAACATCTAGAATCAATTAACCAAAATCAGCTAACCAGGCTATATGATCAATGAAAACAACCACCAAATTCTGTCTTAAAACGGTAAATAATTAACAAGAATCGAACCCGATTCAATACTCGAAAATTATTCACAACCTTGTAAACATTGAAAGTAAATAAGAAATCAAAATCTATCCAATCAGCAAGAAAAAACTAGGCAGTTTTGTTGAAGTTAGGACTCTAAATCCATGGAAATACAGAGGAAATATGGTTACCAAAGCAAAATCAAATTTTTATATGCTTATGTCAGTTAAATTTATAACTTTGCCGCCCGAAATTCGGAAAACGAAGAATAAACGGCTCCCACCACTACATACCGTAACCACTTGAATAATTCAAACGTTTTTAGGATCGAAATCCATGAAATTGAGCTCCAAAGTTGAGGAATTCTTTGTACAGGATGCATTGAGTAGATCTGTCTATATGCAGAATTTCACTCCCGTGCTATCTCGGGCCGGAAACCTGTTGAGAAGACATGTACGAGAAGCCGTTTTGGGACCCGCTCGTGTTCTCACGAGAAGCGTTTACTCGACGAGGCAATACAAAATCGTTTGGCTCTCCTTCCTCTTCGATCGTAGAAGCCTCAGCAAATCTACGCCCGTAAAACCGCAAGAAATTCAAAGACTCCATTCTCGGCACACTCAGCGGGATTCCTCCTTCGAGCATGCTAACAACACTTACCATATTCGGTCTCAAACCGGGTTCTTCATGAACACAACACAAAGCTATTTGAACGAATTTTTCAATTTCTTCATTTGTGACCCTCCTTTCGAGTCTCGGGTCGGCAAGCTCCAAGTAAGTACCTCTTTCGTGCATTTCCAATGCAAATAGCGGAAAATAAACCAACCCCGTCCCGGACGAATGCGAGTGACCGCCCGAGCTCGGACTTCCATCCAAACTATGGCTTTGAGATCGAGGTATGCAGTTTTTCCTACCGCTAACGAGCTCCAAAAGAACCATACCGAAACCATACACGTCCGTTTTTTCCGAGATTGCCGAATTGGTGAGCCATTCGGGTGCGAGGTAACCCCGAGTGCCTCTCATTGTCGTGAATAAAGCTGATTGTTCAGGGGCTAATAGCTTCGAAAGCCCGAAATCCGATATCTTAGCCTGCAAACAATCGTGCAAGAGAATGTTTTCGGGTTTGATATCGCAATGGATGATCTTTTGATCGCACCCTCGGTGCAAATACGCAAGTCCACGAGCCGTTCCAAGCGCTATCTCGTACCTCTCTTGCCATTCCAAAACCGGTCCATTACCAAAAAGAGAGAAATCGAGAGAGCCACGATTCATGTACTCATAAACAAGTAAACGTTGTCGTCCTTGCACGCAGAACCCTTTAAGCTTAACTAAATTTGCATGGTGGATATTTCCAATCACTGCAATCTCAGTGCAAAATTCTTTTTTACCTTGAACACCTAAATTTGTTATCTTCTTCACAGCCACAATAGATTTGTCAGGCAAAGTACCTTTATAAACTACACCAAATCCCCCAGATCCAATTTGGGTACTGAAATTCGAAGTGGCGATCTCAAGATCTTTATAATAGAACCGTTTCGGTAATCCCGGGATGTATAACCCGTCGAGTTCATCGGAGGAAAGAGAATTCGAACGGCCGAATTTCCTGTCTTTAGTGCGGGAGAGCTTCCGTTTTCTCCAGACAAAAAAGCACAATGTTACGAGAAAGAAAAACACGGCGAAAGGTAAAAGAATCATAGCAACAAGAGGAAATTTCTGTTTTTTATCGTTATTCCCAGCGAAAGTTGGAGCGATCTCGACGAAAGATTTGATATAACCAGTTAAATCCGTATCACCTGTGGTAATCTGTATAAGGGATCCTAATATGTTCTCAATCATGAAACAAGAACCAGATGAATTTCTATAAAAAACTCCAAAGCAAGAGCAGTTTCTAGAGCATAGCTTTTGACATGATAACATGTTCATCCCATAAAACACAGGCTCAATGAAATCAACCGCGAAGTACTCAATCCCGTAATCAAGGCTAAAATACGAAATCGATGAATTTAACTGACTGCTACCGTTGGTCGTGTTGCAAGGAACTGCCAAAGAGTATGAATTATCGCTCGGTAAACAACCATTATCGTTATCCTGCGATCTCGAATGAAACCTTGATGGACAAGAACATGTCGGATTCTTAGCCGAGCCATCAGAAGAACACACTCCTAATTTTCCACAAAACAGAGGAATTTGACAATGATCGGACGGCCAATCGAGTTCGAGTTTTGACCCGCCACCCGAAAAGCTCGATACCAAAAATCGGCCTGAGGAGTCCAGTTTGGCGAATCGAAAACTCGAGGAAGGCAGCGCCACCCAAATTATGATGACCGATCCGTTTCGACCCATTAGATAAATACCAGTTGCGTTTATAGTCATGAATTCCACCATATAATTCGAATTGATAATTGCCTGAGGATCCATCGACAATTTCCAGTATAATTGTCCATACCATTGAAGAAAAGCATTAGATCCAGTAACAACAAAACTGTAATTTGAGCTTGTTGAATCAGAACCAAGAACAGAGGAAGTCAACGCAGTTCCAACAGGTAAGAACTGACCCATTACAATAGTGTCTGTTGGGTAGTCAAAACTCTCCCAGAGAGAACCGTTTGATCGATCCAGTAAAACGAGGTTACCCATTTCAGTAAGCTTCAGAGCATATACAGACGACTGCAATGGCGGAGTTGACCATTTAAGCTTCCCAGATTCGTCAACAATGGAGATTCCTTTCTCCGTGAGTTTCACAGTACCGGAATTGGAAATAGAAGCAGAGCGATTAGCAGACCAGGCCATCACCGAGGAATTCACGTGGATAACACACAAGAAGAACTTGTTTTCTTCAGCTACTGAATTGCAAATTGAAGCTTTGAATGTTCTATTTCGAGACGCCAAGAAATCTCCATCTTGATCGACATATTGAAGATTTGAAGCCGAGAAATTCTGGGATGTGTAGATATACTCGATGTAATCATAACCAGAGGCAATCGAAACGAAGCTGATGATGGTGAAGAAGATGAATACGGAGGAACCCATGTGGAGATTTTCGGATTTGGAATGAAGACTTAATTTTTCATACTCAAAGCTCTGGTTTTCTTCATTTCCTCATCGCCAAATCTGTTTAATGTCCATGCGTTGACTTCACTCTTCTTCTCTCTCCGTCTTTATTTCGATCGGTTGCCGAAGAAGGAGGTACAATCATTGAGTATCATCTGGGGACGGATGGGATCACTTCTACCCAGAGGCAGTAAATTTTGGAACAAAAACTAGTCGCCATTTTTTTACCAATTTTTCACTGCATTGAATGATTCAACATCCAGCCGACAACCCTTGACTGCGTAGATTAATCTATTAGCATAATGAGCAATCCTGAGAAACTATACCTGACACACAATAATGGGTAAAAATATCAACCAAAACCCAGGAAAAAGAGAATTATGAAGAGGAGATTAAAGGCTAAGCTATGGAAGATAAGAAAGTTTTCATTGAGTAAAACCATCGAACAGTTGGGGTGCATCGATGGTCGCCAAATTTACCTGGGGAATGGGAAGGTTAAATGCTGGCTCTAGCCACCGCCTCCGCCGGAGAAACCCATCGGACTTTCCTTTCCGATCGAGGTCCGAAATCGGTGAGGAGGACATTTAAATCAACACGAGGATTGGCTGTCGATGAACATCGAGAGAAGCGAAATGAGGGAGTCAAATGGCAGAAAGTGGGAAACTAAAGAATAGAAAAATGAAGAGGATGACAAGATCAGCAAGAAGCTGAAATAAGTTCAACAATGGCGGATGTTTGCAAGTGAATCTCATAATGTCTGGTTCCTATGGAAAAAATTTCTCAGAGCACCCCCTAGTATCCAACCATTGACTGTCTCTCGTCGTCAATCAAATCCTCTACTCATTTCACTACTAATCTTGGTTAAAGTTTTAATCTTCTTTTAAAGTAAGCCTCAGACCAAAAAACCCATTTCCATATATTCAAAAGGGTATGAACACTTGATCTAATTTTAATTGACATTGTACAGTTAAAATTTTAGGTTAAAATAAAAAAAATGGCTTGAACTTTAGGTTAACCGTTCAAATCATGTCTAAATTTAAAAATAAAAATTGAACTCTTTGGACTTTTAGAAGAAGCTAAGTGGGTCTGTATCGAATGCAGTGATTTTATATTGTAATTTTTTTAAATATTTTATTTTTATTTAATTTAGTTAAATAAATCTTATTAAAATAATTTAAAAATTTTACCACAAATTCAAAATAATAAAAGAAACTAATCTGAATTTTTTTTAAAAAAAATTAACATTTGGACGATTTACTATAATTTTTTTAATACATAACAAACTTTGTTAAAAATTATAATAAATCTTACAATCATTGAAAATTTATGAAACTTTGTAGATTATTGTATGAAAATATCTTAAATGTGTGACAAAATAGCCAAAAAAATTTATTGACGTACATAATTTTAATGGAATTTGTTTATTTATGCATTAAAAATATTATAGTAAATCGTTAAATTGTTGCAAATTCACGTAACTTTGTTGAGTATTGTCTTCTAATATTTTAAATTTTTGAAAAAAATTTCAAGAATTTTTATTGATATACAGAATTTTAACTGAATTTGATTATTTATACATTAAAAAAAATATAGTAAATCTTAAAAATATTGAAAAAAATTTGAAATTTTGTTTATTAGACTCTTCTATTGTTATAAATGCGTCGTAAAAATTTTAAGTCATTTCAATAAGATTTTCTTAAGTAAATTGATAAAAAAATTAAAAAAAATCAATTTCGAACATCCGATGAGCCAACATTTGAGTTATTAATCCTAAACTTGGGCTTTTTCTATGTTTTGACCCTAGATTTTTTGCTAATTGTCTTGAAAAGCTCGTTAAAATTCAAGTATATATATTTTTTACTTTTCATCAATCCTAATTATTTTAACTTAGCCCAAAAATTCTCTTTAATTCGTACAATTTGATAAATGTCTTGTTATAATTAGAGTGGATAAATTGTGGGCGGCTACAAAATCAACGAAAATGACAAAAATAAAAAAAACAAACTTGAATTTTAATGGAATCGACTGAATCACCGACAAAAATCGTAACGATGAGGGGATCATTTAAACTATGTAATGTTTGAGTAATTAAGTATTAAATTTTGGTTGATAAATCAGCTTATATTTATTATTTATTTGCTGGCATGGCAACTACTCGTTGACTCTGCTGACTCTCTAAATCAGCTACAAGGTTGTAGGACGAGAGACAAAAAAGCTAGAGGGGGGTTTATTAAGCTCGGAAACCCTCTAAACAAGGTGTCTATGAACCCTAAATTTGAGGTCTGAAATTGTGGAAAGGAGATAGTAAAGCCTATAACTTTGATTAGGAATCTCTAATGGTTGTTTTGGGTGAGCTTTGGAATTTAGCACAATGAGCTAGAAACTAAAAAGGGTAAAAGTTGTTTTTAGGCTTGAATCTAAGTAAAATAGACGAAAAAATGTATGAATTTAAAAAAAACATTTGAAGACTCATCGGACGCGGAAGGGAAAACCATGCGTCTGTATCAGACACACTCACCATCTTTTGGACGTCTGAACCCTCTAAAACCTATATATTCGTTCATAAAGGATCCATCACGGGTGTTTATGCTAGAGCAGATGAGTTTGTTTCCTACCTCACATATGCAAAAAATAAATAACTATCATACTCAGCAGACGAAGATAGTTGATGACTATCATACTCAGCAGATGTCTATGATTGATAATTTAGAGCACACAATAGATGAGATGCAATTAACAATGAATATATCTGAGCTCTTTTAGGTTTATCATTTTGATCAGATCCTCCACGTTATTTTCTGATTATGTTTGTATTTTTTATTTTTAATTGATAATATTTTTTTTAATTGAAATAACTTTTAAGATTAGTTATACACAAGTCAACTACCAATAAGTAAGAATAACATCGTTCAATTAATAAAAGCCAATATATAAATTTTAAAAGAAGTTTTGACATCTAAATAAATCTTAAAACGATTTTACTCGCATAACAAAATAGTTTTTATCCGCCTGCACAATTCAATTGATTCAAAAATGACAGATTAGGTACAAGAGACTTAGTTCGACACTTGCGTTGTCTTAGTGTGGGAATTGTTACCCCCAATGTTATAGTAGCTCATTGAGACATCAGGTTAAGGTCTCTCATTTTTGAGTCGTTGAGTCATTGTAATTAATTCTTTATATACCGTGGCGCAAGAGTATGAGAATTCAGCCCTAGAAATTTAGACTTTTAACTACAAAATATTTTTTATCCAATAAAAAAAAATCAAAAGTGCATGAATGAAATTATTGGGAGAAGAAAAGATAGGCCAAAGACTTGTCTCATCGTGTACTGCAAAACCCATCAACTGAAGTCAAAACAGCAGCTGTTCTTCATTCTTTCAAGGCCATGAATTTCGGTCGAAGCGAAGCAAACTCAGAGGTTTCTTGAATCAAAGCATGGATTTCCATTAAAGGAGCCCTACTTTTTCTAAATCTGAATCCCCTCCTCTCTCTCTCTGATAGCAAATATGATCATCCTAGAAGATTGACACGAACAAGTCATTGCCTGATTGGATTTCTGACTAAGATTTCGCTGCTCTCGAGTAAAAATAAAAGTTAGAGAGATATAGAGAGAGATAAGGAAGTAGGAGAGAGAGAGAAGATTATTATCAGGGTTCAGATGAACCAGAAAGAAAGAAAAAAGGTTTTATAGCCAGACCCAGAAACAGCTTCTTTGCAGAAATAGGAGAGAGAAAGAGCGAGTGAGTTCTTGACAGAAGAGGATAGGAGAGAGAGAGAGACAGAGAGATAGATAGAGAGAGAGAGGCAGAATCAAAGATGTCGAGTTTTTGAGTTCTGAAACTTGGAAGACATCGAAACAAAAAGAAAAAGCTTTATGAGATAAGATTGGACGTATGAACTGACAAAATTTCTCTGTTTTTTTTATTATTTTATAACAATTCTGTCGATCTCGTCCATCATCTTCGTCTCTTTTCAACCTTGACTGTGGCACTGTTTCTTCGCTTTTCTGCAACTGAACCCTAATTCAGTTCGTTAGGGTTTCATTCTCAGCTGATGTCGTTTTTTCAACCGATCTCTCTTTCCAGTTTCAACCCAACTAGGGTTCTTGACTGTTCTAGTTGGTCGTGTACTTTTTCGTACAGTCAATTTATTGTCTCTTAGGGTTTCATTTTTCATGGCAGTAACGATGATATTGGGTGGTCAAATCCAGGTTAGACTGTTTTCTTGACGAAGATTTCGTTAGTTTTATTGTTCGACAGTGGAAAACGAGGTTGTTCTTAGATGCTTGATCGAGTTTAATCGATGAATAAATATAAATAATTGATGGGATCTCGGCGTCTTGGCCTGTAATCGAACAAGGATGATTAGATTCGACAAGAATGAGGTAACTTGTATGAACTTGGTCGTGTAATCTCCTCTCTGTCTCTCTCCTCTCTCTTTCTCTCTCCGTGCGTGTCTGAAACAACTCATCCTTTCTTCCTCGGCCATGGCAAAACACAAATACAATAAAACAACACAACAATACCAGACAATTCCTATATAAACAAACAAACAAACGCTTGTCTATCCTCGAACACCAAAAACTGAAAAAAAACCATGGAAGCTTATAACCCTAGAATGAGGTTACCATTTTCCTACACTTTCAGCGCCGAAACCGCCATTTCAGAAGCTCAAACTCGCCCCGCCATGGACAGTAGAATATGGAGAAACTTGCCCCAGCGATTACTCGATCGTGTCATCGCCTTTCTTCCCCCGCCGGCGTTTCTTCGAGCTCGTTCTGTTTGCAAAAGATGGTACGGACTTCTCTTCTCAGCCAACTTTCTCGACCTTTATCTCCAGCTTTCTCCACGCCTCAACTGGTTCATCTTCTTCAAACGCAAAACCCTAAAAAGCCATGTAGTTCCCTGCAACAATTGGAGCCAACAAACAAGCATCAACACCTCGTCGACCCAGCATGGCTATCTCTTTGATCCTTACGAGGTTGCATGGTACAAGCTCTCTTTTGCTATAATGCCACCTGGGTTCTCGCCTGCGTCAAGCTCCGGTGGATTGATTTGCTGGATCTCCGACGCCGGAGGTCCGAAAACGCTGCTCCTCTGCAACCCAATAATCGGCTCTCTAACTCAGCTACCTCCGACGATGAGGCCTAGGCTTTACCCTTCAGTTGGTCTAGCTATTAGCCATTCCTCCGTCGACGTAACCATCGCCGGCGACGACCTGATATCTCCGTTCGCCGTGAAAAATCTCACCGCAGAAAGCTTTCACATCGACAGAGGAGGGTTTTATTCCATCTGGGCCACATCTTCTTCACTACCTAGGCTTTGCAGCTTTGAATCGAGTCGAATGGTGCCCATGAACGGGAAATTCTACAGCATGAATTACTCTCCGTTTAGTATTTTAGCCCACGACATATCGTCGAACAACTGGTGGAAGATTCAAGCTCCGATGAGAAGATTCCTCCGATCTCCGACATTAATGGAGGGCAACGGAAAGCTGCTCTTGGTCGCAGCAGTCGAGAAGAGTAAACTGAACGTACCAAAAAGCTTGAGGCTATGGAGTTTACAGCCCTGTGGAACGACATGGATAGAAATGGAAAGAATGCCTCTCCAGCTCTACGCGCAGTTCGAAGAAGTCGAAGGTGGCAAAGGGTTTGCCGGCGTGGCGCACGGCGAGTTCATTGTCTTGTTCGTTTGCCGGTCCGACAAGGCTTTGCTGTACGATACGTGTAGAAAGATCTGGCAATGGATTCCACCATGTCCTTACCTTGGAAATGGCAATGGCGGTGGAGGTTGCGACGGTGATCAACTGCATGGCTTTGCTTACGAGCCGAGGATTGCAACGCCGGCGACTGGATTTCTCGATCAATTTACAGTCCCGATTCAGCATTTTAATGGATGATCAGAAAAAGGAAATTTTGCCATGGTCGACCATAGCCTAAAATAGCTGTAGCAATGGAGCTTCTAACCTTAGTGTGTTCGTCGAAGCTCGAAATAGCTCTTAATCGTCAAAGTGTAAATTTCATAGCTTTGATTATCTTATATAACGACCATAATAAGTATGTGATAACATATCAAATCATATTCAGTACAATAAATATGGTAAATATTTATTTATATCTTAATATTTTAATTATATTTTAATTAAATTAATTAATATTTTAAATTTTATGCATAAAAAATATATTAAAAAAGTAAACTTTATATTTACTTTTTTTTAATAATTTTTATCTACAATAAATAATTAATTACAAGTATTAATATCAAACTAATCAAACCAAACCAGTTAATGATGGACATATTTTTGTCTATAAAAATGATTTTTTAAACATTTAAAGCTCAATTTCACAAATTTACTATATTTGATTTTCCTAGTAATTATAAATATTAATATTTTATTTTTGCTATGGGTGACAATAAGATCAAATTGATACGTCGACCAGATTCATAGCATTTGGATCAGAACAGATGAGTTTTAAATTTAACAAATAGATATGAATCAAACTCGAAATTTTAAATCCGATTATGATCAGTTCAAATATATAATTAGATTGAGTTCATATCTAATTTTATGAGAATTAACTTATTGAAAAAATAATTAAATTTGAATTTGTTTAAGTCGATAACCCAAATATAAACTTGAACCAAAACTAACGCAAAATTTTAGATCAATTATAATATAAGATCGTATCAAATTCAGATCTAATTAAATCAAACTCATCAGTTCAGATTCATTTTTTTTATCAAAACCTGATTCCACCCCTGTCTAATTTCCCAAATCTTTTTATTAAAGTTAATTTATATTTAATCTCTTTTCATATAAGATGATGTATTTTTATGTAATTTAATTTAAATAATAAATATTTATTTGTATTTTTATTTATTACTAGTTGGGAATACGTGCATTGCACGTACCCGTTAAATAGATCTTAAAATTATGTTTATTTTAAGAAGAGTATATCTTATGTTTAAATAAAAAATATACATAAGAAAATATTAAATTTAATAGTAAATTTTACAAACTATAGTATAAGTTTTGTTTACCTTACAAAAAGTAGAAAATTTATATAACAAATGAAATTTAATTCAAACTGATACTGAAAATGTAACTTGCAATACATAAAGCAGAAAACCTAGATAAACCAAAACAACTTAGTTTTTTCTTCATGTTGATGTTTTATCCTCGGAGTTATCTTGTATCTTCTTAGAATCATCTTGCAAAGAAGTGACCAAACTTAGGTCAACTGTTGTGGGATGTTCATCGACGATTGTTGTGACATAATATTTGCGTTTTCTCTAAATGTCATGTTTGTTATTATTGAAAATACGAAATAATATATTTTGTTTTTGTCTTCTTCAAGTTTTGCAAAGATGACATTCAAAGTTTCTTGTACAGAGAAATGACTGTAAGAACGATAAAATAAATAAATAAAACATATTCAAGTAATAAATTATAAAAACCTCAGTTTGACATGTCATTAAAGTTGATGCCAGTAACTAAATAATTCTTTTTGAATTTGATCCAAAAATCATTGTTGTAATTACACCAGTGTCGTCACATATTTGAACATCGATCGAATATCTATAGATTGTAACATACAGTGTGATAATTAAAAAAAATCAATAACAAATGCACTTTAAATAAAATTTATCATAAAATGTAACTATAGTAAATGTGGTACTTTGGTATAGTTTTTGCCGTTGAACAATTACAAAGTTCACAAGTGAAAACATCATCATTAGTTTGACGACGAATGATTCTTGAGCATGCGTTACAACATAAGTAGTAGAAACTTTGATTTTTGTTTGTTAGTGAAAGTGTTCGACGAACCCAAAAAACAATACTCTAGTTTAGCATATTAATTGTCATAATGTTATTAAGTCGATAAAAATATCATATAATAACAAATTGTTACTTACCGTATTTGTTTCATCAAAAACATGATTAATTGAAATGATTTCTCATGTTAAAAGATTTATAGTAGTAGATGATGATCTTTCATCTTGATTTGAAAAATTCTCAGCAAGTGTGTTAATAACTTTTTTATTTTCAGTAACCCTATATAAAAAGAAATATTGATGAAATATCATGATATTTATAATTAAAATACGAACATATGTATTGAAATTACTAACCAAGAGATAAGCTTTAAGACTTTTGGGAGGTTAGAATCAATAATGAAAGTGCTACTTCTTGAAGTTAAAAGTGAGGTACTTGTGTTAAATTTAATAAGTTATGATATAAATATAAGGAAAAAATACTATTTAAAAATAAAGTATTATGTAAGTTTAATTTACTTTTGAAAGAAGAAACAATTAAACTTGTAGTTATTAACGTAGTTTTTTTGTGAATGATAGAAGCGATAACTTCTGATTCATTTTTCACAAAGTTAACTTTGTTGGTTTCAAACTATAAGTAACTGGTAAAAAAAATTGTTAGTTAATTTACAAAATAAAATGTAAAAAAACTAAAATACTTAGTCGGATTAGGTATTAACAATTCTCGTGTGAGTACTTGTTCTTCTCTTGATAAAATATTTTTCGAGGGATAAATAGCGATTGCAATAGCCAATACATCTGCAGAAAAAGATAATTTGTTGAGTTCAGAATGAGCAACAACTTAAAACAATATTATGAAGCAAAAAAATAAAAATACATACACTCAAGTATTACTCATTAGAAATATACATTTTTTGCCTAAAAATCGGTGAGAAAGAAAATGTAAATGTATTTATACTGTAGAGAAAGTTGCAGGTATTTATAGTGATATTGCTACGGTTTTTGGACGGCTAACTGGTAAGTCTTGTGTAAGAAGATAATGTTTTGTCAGAAAATAAGATAAAGATGACATTGGAAGGGTGAAAAGATGAATCGACGCAAAACAAAAAGCACTGCAATAAGATATAGAGGCAGAAAAAACAAACTAATTGGAAAGAACAAAAAAAATTATAATAATGAAGAAAAGAAGCGGTAAAGTTGAAAAAATGACCGCTGATAAGGATTATGTATAAAAAATATTTTAATTAAGAAGGAGAAAAAGTAAGAGTTCCAATATCATTATTAACGTCGGTAGTTTCAAAAAAATTAATGTTTCATAAAAGACGTGGAATTTTAAAGAATTTAGTTGTCTTTGTGATGCGAACCAAGAGTTTGACATGCTTATGTTAATCATTACATGCATTTAATGTAAACAAATGCTATTTTAATTTTAAAGAATTTAGCTGTCTTTGTGATGCGAACCAAGAGTTTAGCATGCTTATGTTAATCATTACAGGCAAATTTAACTGTCTTTGTGATGCGAACCAAGAGTTTGGTATGTTTATGTTAATCATTACATGTATTTAATATAAACAAATGATATTTCTAAAATGACAAAAAAAAAAAAAACAAAAAAAAATGTAAGGCCATGAAGGCTTTATATGTGTTTATATTTAGGTGAAAATAAAAAGCACGTTGCAAGAAAATAAAAATAACTCATCCTTTTATATATAGTTAGATTAGATTAGAAATATATTTAAATTATTAAATATAAGGGCGAGAATTTCCCTCCGTTAGTTTCTTCCCTCCCAATTGCGCTGTTGATTCTCTCCCCATCATTTGCCCTAGGGTTTCCGTTTTCATGATCCTCGCATTCTCCGAGCTTCAGTGATGATGTATTCCCCCAATAAGAGTCCATTGGCCTCACCAACGAGCTCTCGCTCTGTCACTGAGACCGTCAATGGCTCCCACAACTTTGTTATCAAGGGCTACTCCTTGGCCAAAGGGATCGGCGTCGGAAAACACATTGCCAGCGAGAATTTCACTGTCGGAGGCTACCAGTGGGCTATCTATTTCTACCCTGATGGAAAAAACCCCGAGGATAATTCCACTTATGTCTCTGTTTTCATCGCTTTAGCCAGCGAAGGCACCGACGTACGTGCGTTATTTGAACTCACCTTGGTGGATCAGAGTGGGGATGGGAAGCATAAGGTTCATAGCCATTTTGAACGTTCGCTCGAGAGTGGGCCGTACACGCTCAAGTATAGAGGTAGCATGTGGTGAGTGAATTCTGAATTGATTGCTTCTTCTTGAGGGGAATATTGTATTATAAATTCAACTTTTCTTTTTAGAATTGAGCACCCCAATTACGTTGTTATTTCTTATGTCTCTGTAGTAAGTTTTGCTGTAAGGCACATCATCTCATTATCTTTCTCTTCGATATTTGGAGGTCCTGAAAATTGATATTGTACGACACTACATGTTTAAATGCTGGACTCTTTGTTTCCTTTCAGAAGATCTATCAGAAGATAAAAAAAATACCTTTCATATCTGGAGAATGAGTTCAAAAGGGAAGACAAATGCTCATTTTCCAGAACTGACTCATTGTAATTGCAAGACCAAATAGCCTCTTCTATCTTCTCAGATGTCTATATTTCTGAAATTTTCATTTTACTAATGATTAGACTGCTCGTTTTATTTGGGTCAGGCGTATGTTACTCTATGAAGATCATCTCGTTCCTTCTTCACATTTTATATTTATATTTTCTTTTAGTGTATTTGTTTGTTCTTTTATATTATTTCTTCTTGATGCAGCCATGCATTTATTTTTTCTCTCTTGTAGGGGGTACAAAAGATTTTTCAGACGTTCTATGCTCGAGACATCTGTATTTCTCAAGGATGATTGTTTAAAAATCAATTGTACTGTTGGAGTTGTTGTTTCCGGGATTGACAGTTCAAGATTACACTCCATATATGTACCTGAATCTGATATTGGGGCGCATTTTGGTATGTTATTAGAAAATGAGGAAGGCTCAGATGTTATTTTCAACGTGTCAGGGGTAAAATATCATGCTCATAAGCTGGTATTGGCTGCTCGGTCTCCCATCTTTGAGAATTTGTTATTTGACCGAATGGAAGACGAGAATGATGAAATTGCTATAGCCGATATGGAACCTAAGGTTTTCAAGGTACAATGTTGAGAACAGTTTATCCTATTCATTCTCAACTTTCGGTTATAAATTTCCTCATGTGTTGCTATGCACTTCAAGCTCTCTATTCTTTTGCTAATACTTTCTTCCATTATTGATGTGCAGGCTTTGCTGCATTTTATATATAGAGACGCACTTATAGAAGAAGAATTCTTGGAGTCTAGCTCATCTTGTATTCCATCTTTCTTTGACTGCTTAGCAGCCAAGTTGTTAGCTGCGGCAGACAAATATGATTTGCCAAGACTTAGATTGATGTGTGAATCTGAACTATGCAAAGAAATGACTGTCAATTCTGTCTCTCATATATTGGCCCTTGCGGATCAATATCATGCTGCAGATCTTAAAGGAGTTTGCCTAAAATTTGCTGCAGAAAATCTAGTTGGTATGCCATTACTTTCCTTCTTTAGAATTTCAAAAACAATTTGTGCAGTTTTTCCATTTTAATAAGTAGTTGACTTTTTTTATTCAAAATATGTAGAAAATTATGAGGGAAGAATATAAAAATGCTCCTGAGTCACTGTAAAGAGCAGAAGAACCGATGGCCATGATGCGTCGTGTACAAGTAAATAATTAAAATAAACAATCAGAACAACCGCAAATTCAAGTAGACTTTAGATTCGGAAATAACAAATAACAACCAGTTTTCTTAAACAACAGAATACATATCCCACGAGCTGGAAATTACTATATAAATAGCTAAAATCCTACCAAATACAAATCAACTATTAGAAACTACCCACTACGTGCAAAGTGAATGTGACCATGTTGCCCATAATATCCAAACTACCCACTACTAAAACCAAGAAATACTCTTGATGCTTTTTGTCTTTCCAAAAAGACCGCTCTTTTCCAGTTCGCAACCCATCAGGCTACCATATCCAGAAAGATTTTGGCAAGAGGATTTGATAACTGAATCCACAACTTGATTTAAGATCATCTTATTTCTTGTGTTCCAAATGTATTAGAATCATCAAAGAGAAATCATAATAGGCAATTTGTACAAATCTTGTGTTTTTTTTTACCAAAATCAGATTTGATATCATTTCTCTGATGACATATTGAGAATTTTAGGGTAAGATAATGTTTGATTCGATGATCACTTGAACAACATAGATTAATTGAGGAAGAGCTTGAGATATATTGGATTAAATATGGTTTTCTATGAACATGAGCACCTGAATCTTGTTTTCCTTGCTCCAGCTGTTATGCAATCAGATGGATTTGAGTTTCTAAAGGACAACTGCCCATTACTTCAGTCCGAGCTCTTGAAAACAGTCGCAGGATGCGAAGAGGAGCTAAGTGGAGAGGGGAAAAGCCGGAGCGTGTGGGCCCAGTTTTCAGACGGTGGGGACACAAACGATCGGAGTGTGAGGCAACAAGCGTGGGAAAATGGACCGGAACAAAGTCGAAGCCTGTGGGCCCACCATTCCGACGGCGGCGATGGAGGCAGTCGAAGTCCTTTGCTTGAAGGATAGGTAATCTCGAATCGTAACAAAGTTGTTTTTATTCGTGTTCTTAATTTGATTGTATTATGCAGAAGATCGGATCCAAATGTGAGTAGAAATGATAATCTGATTGGAAATGAAAGGAGGTTCCAGCTGATCTATCATGTTGTATCTTGTGACCAATATTTCCTTGTATACCTAGATATTGAAAAATAGTGCTTTTAAGGAAGCTATTATATTTGATCATATTTTTAGTAATTTAGATAATTTATAATTAATTTTTTTTTTATTTATATTAGATTTTATTAAGATTTGAGTCAGAATTTATTCGATTTTAAATTTTTTTTTGAATAATATTTTCATTTTAGTTTTATGATTTTTTATTTTTAAATATCAGAATTTACCAATAAATTACGATTTTTTTAAAATTAAAATCAAAATTAAATTAAAACTAGCAATTTTGGTCTGGGTTACGATTTTGATATGTTTTTGCCTACTCCTAACTTGTAGCATGTTTATTTACTGTCTAAATTCTTTTTTTTTTTAAAACAGTGTTATGCGAATTTCAACTCGTATTTGAGAACTTGTATCGTTCTACATCGTGTACCTCGATCGTTTATGCTTATAATGATCGTTTTTAGTCACCTTAATTACCTCGAGATACAAAAATCTTCATCCACATTCAAGTGTCTTATAGTCGTTAAAATCGTGGTCATGTGAATAAGTTATGTAGAGAAATTGACTATGTTCGGGCAATAAATGATATTAACTTTTTTAATTATGATTTATTATTGTAATTGATGTATTAAAATATAAATAATTATTTATTATTTGTATAAATTATAAATTAATATATAAATAAAAATAATATATAATTATACTCAACAAAGATCATTGACTATGACCTAATGGGTTAATTTCAAGGATTACGAATAAAATCGTATTTTTTTACCTAAAAAATTAAATTAAATTAAATTAAATTAAATTAATAAAAAAAGAGGTGCCCATGAGGTCGTTGGGTTGGGATAGGACCTTTGAATGACAAACGAAGGACAAAGGCCGTCCTATTTTTACGGAGAGCAGCGAGTAGTTGACGGGAGGCGATGAATCTGCGCGCTAACATATTTTCCCATACAATCCATTTATTCACTCTCCATTGATTCTCGTCGTCTTCTCCGATCAACGTTTATTCAGTTATCTTACAGAATTTACTGTTATATACGCCACATTTGCTTGCGTTCATTCTCAGTCATCACGAGCGAAAGAGGATTTTTTTTTAAATGAAAGTCTGCTCGCTTTCTTCTCCTTTTACTGTTTTTGAAGAATTGTCAAAGACTTTGAACTTGGGAACGCGGGGAGCTTGATTTTGGATTCTCTCTTTTTTTTCTTCTTCTGCACATAGCTGTGCTGTAGAGCTTCAATTAAGATGAAGTCCAACATCGTACAATTGTGTTTATGATTTTCGATTATTGTGGAGAACTAGCTGTGATTTTTTTATGGGAATTTCTGTTGACGCGCATGAGGGATGGGGAAAGGGAACACATGGTTCATGGGGCTGTTTCCAAGCCTTGATTAGGAGGAAACAGGTGGATTCTGCTCATACGAATTCGGTAGCCAGTCAACTGGCGAAGGAATTATCTGTTTGGCACCTTATTGCTATCGGTAATTTTTTTCTAAGTTCTTACTGGGATTAATCCGGCTTTTGCGGAGTGGCTACTAGATAATCTTCGTGTTTAACTTGGGAGATAATTTTGTATCGAAAATAATTTCTTTATCGCTAATTTTTGTTTCCCATTGGTATAATTGGCGAACATCAGTATATTTTTCTTGTTCTTGGGTTGCCATTAGAGTTTGAAAGCACTGTTGATGGTTATCTACTGTTAAAGTTTGGAAATCAAAGTCAGATGCTTGTTCTTCTTGTATTATAATTATATACTATTAAAGTTAGGAAATCAAAGTCTGATGCTTTTTCTTCTTGTAATATATGATAAAGAACGAATCAACGGGCTGCAATTTTCACATTTTTTTGTTTAACGATTAACATGAAGTTATAGGATGATGTATTTCAATCTCAGGAGTTGGTACCACAATTGGAGCTGGAGTATATATTCTTGTTGGAACTGTTGCGAGAGAGCACTCAGGACCGGCCTTAGCCTTTTCATTCTTAATTGCTGGAATAGCTGCTGGATTATCTGCATTTTGCTATGCAGAACTAGCTAGTCGCTGCCCATCGGCTGGAAGTGCCTATCATTACTCATACATATGTGTTGGAGAAGGGTAAATTCTATTGAATTGTTGCGTGTAAAATGTAAATTGCTTTGTGTTTTCAAAATCATTTCCTTCATTTGAGTTAATGGAAGAAGTGTAATCTTAGATCTGGACCTTATGCTAACTGCCTATAATGCCTCAGTAGTTATATTTATTAGGGATGAGCAACAACTCACTCAGACCACGAAACCAGACCAAGACCGACAACTTTGGTGGATTATGGTCGATCCTGGAAGGAAATAATTTGATATCCAGTCCGTAAGTCTTAGTCTGCAATGTCTTAGGACTTGATCCAGATCAGACCATTTAAATCATAAATATTTTTCAACTTTTTAATTTTAATTTCATTTATTTGCTAATTAACCATTTAATTTATTGAGTTATTTAGTATTTTATCCATACAAATAAAATAGTAAGGACTAAAGAACTTGACACAAAAACAAATTTGGAAAGCAATATGTTAGGGAAACTAATAAAATTAACAAAATTTATGGTCCGGTCTTGGTCCAGTCCTAATCTTTTAACAGTTAGGTCTTGGTTCGGAAAATTTGATACCAAATGCTAATGGTCTGGTCCTAGTGTTTTAATGGTTTGAAAAAATTGAGACCAAATGCTAATGGTCCGGTGCTAACTCCCCAAAAAAATCAGACCAACCTGACCACGATCACCCTAAATATTTATCATTTTTGACTTTCATGTTTTATGCTTTGCTAATTTTAGTATTCTCTTATTTATTACCTGGGTCTCCTATTTAGAAAGAATACTGTCACCCATTCTTACTAATAATTTGAAAGAAACAGAAGAAACAAATGTAGAAATCGAAACTACTTTTGAAAGAAAGGTGACTAAACATGAACAAGACAAATCCACTGAAGAAGATACTTCTCCATCTCTTTTTCAGAAGAAAAAGAGGATCCAGTCAAAGTCTAAGAAAGGGAAGAGATCCGAGAGAATGCAAAGCAAAACAAAGGATTAATTACACTTTAAAAAGACACAATATAAAAAAAAAACCTGTTTACGAAACTTCTTATCTTTCCGATGGGAATAAAAAGTTCTAAGTTCAAACTAAATCAAAAAGAAAAAAACAACATCTTTTGGTTTGAAAAACCTCTTTTGACTATTCTTTTCAACTATAAACGATGGAATTGTCCATTGTGATATATGAAAAATGATCAAATGTCACAATATTTTGTGCTTTGCTAGTTTTGAGTTCATGCCAAAAAAGTGTTTTTGTATTTGATATTCATAGATCAAGGATCTTGTTAATACAAAAAAATGTTGTAGTTTTTGCAGAATCACTATGGTCAATTTGTTGATCTTTTCAATCAGCATGTAAGTTTGGTCATATCTGCTGTTGTTTCCAGTGTTGCATGGTTGATTGGGTGGGCTTTGATACTTGAATACACAATTGGCGGTGCCGCTGTTGCTCGTGGCATTTCCCCTAATCTGGTGCAGCACTCATCCTTAATCTATTGAACATGTTCAATGCAGTTCATATATTTGTAAACTGAAACTAACTATATGGAGTCTACCCACTTTCTATAGCTATCATAATTTTCGTTTCCAATTGTCAAGGCATTGCTTTTTGGAGGGCCAGATAGTCTCCCTATATTCCTAGCCCGTCAAACTGTTCCTGGTCTTGGTATTGTTGTTGATCCATGTGCCGCAGTTTTAGTGCTTATTGTCACTGGGATGCTGTGTGTAGGAATCAAAGAGGTATCATGTATTTTTTGAGTGAAGTCATTTTTCAGTTTTACATTCATTGTCCCTTATTTTTAGCAATTTGACAGAGTACACAAGCACAGGCCATTGTCACGATTGCAAATGTATGTGCAATGATTTTTGTGATTGTAGCGGGTGGTTATCTTGGTTTCAAATCTGGATGGGTTGGATATGAACTTCCAAATGGGTACATACTCCTTTCTTTTGAGTTTCTCTTCTATTTTGTTGGGTTTGTTTTAGTAAAGTAATTTATCATTTGCCCATTCCAGACCCTCAACAATGGTCAGTGGAACCTATCTAGGAAAACTGTACTTAGACATGGACAATCCAAACCCACCCACGGATCCCCACCCGGCCCGTATTGTTTGGGTCTGGTGGGATCGGTTAAAAAGTTAATTTTTTTTTGTGTTTGGGTCAGTTTCAATTATTAATAAACGAACTCGGATCGAGTTTTGAATTTTTGCCAACCCAAAAAAACCAATTCAACATAAAAATTAATATTAAATTAAAAGATAAAAATAAGCTATGCAATAAGAAATAGTTATTTATTTATTTTTTCAATGTTTTTGATTTGATATAGCAAAAATTGCTACTTTATTTATTTTTTTAATTTTTTAAATTAAAAATAATAGAAAGATTGAATTAAAACGCATATTATATTAATAACTTAAATTAAGATATTATTACTTAAAACAAATTGAGACAGCCAAACCAAACCGAAATCTTTCGGGTCGGGTTGGAAAATCAATTTTGGGTTTTGGGTCGGTTTAGGGTTCTAAACCCCAAATCAAAAACCAAATGGGTCAATTTCGATTAGTTAAAAAACTGACTGAAAACCGACTCATGTTCATCCCTAACTATACTTCTAATGTGTAATGTGATTCATCTATTTGAAATAGGTTTTTACCTTTTGGAGTTGATGGTGTGCTGGCTGGATCTGCAACAGTATTTTTTGCATATATAGGTTTTGATGCAGTTGCCAGTACAGCTGAGGAGGTAAAATTATTGTTAAAAATTTATCAGCATCTTAAACTTAAGAGTGATTTATTTTCAAACTGTATTTATTTGTTCAAGTAGGTGAAGAATCCCCAACGCGATTTGCCATTTGGTATAGCGGCATCAGTTTCTATTTGCTGTGCTTTATATATGATGGTGTCCATTGTTGTGGTTGGTCTAGTACCTTACTATGCAATGGATCCTGACACGCCTCTCTCTAGTGCTTTTGCAAGCCATGGAATGCAATGGGCTGCGTAAGTCGAATTATTATGCTTCTTGAGATCTCTAAATAGTGTCTTATTTTATTCACTATGAGATAATGTTATGATTCAGTTGAATTAGTTATATAAATAACTGGTCTTTGCTTTCTGATAAAGAACACAATTTTTATTTAATAGCTTAAATTTCTTGTTGATTTTCTGCTGCCACTTATATTCTAAGCAATAAAAGGATTAGGAGTTGTTCAAGCGAGTGTGTGCTCTTATGATATGTCCTTTTCATTCTCTGCCCTCTTCCCTGAAATTTCATGTTTTTTTATCATGTAAAGTGCCTTTTCAATCTGTAGCTCTATAGTTCTATTTTTAGTTTTATTCTTATTCTTGCTGTAAATTAAATGATTGCCAACAGAACACTTTTCTTCCTGTAATTCTGTGGTTAACCTTTTTTTGAGGTAATTGAGCTCTATGCTTTTTAAGTCTCAATTGTGTAAGTTTGTGGTTTTAGGTATATTATAACTGCAGGGGCAGTTACTGCACTTTGCTCGACCTTGATGGGCTCTATTCTTCCACAGGTAAATGGGTTGAAGCTTTGGGAGATTGCTCTTCTTTTGAATCATCAGATTTAACTCTACGTATTGAATGTGTATTTTTGCGTATTTTTTTGTTAGCCTCGCATCTTGATGGCCATGGCAAGAGATGGATTACTGCCCCCTTTCTTCTCCGATATTAATAAAAAGACTCAAGTTCCTTTAAAGAGCACCATAGCAACTGGGATTTGTGCTGCAAGCTTGGCTTTTTTCATGGATGTTTCGCAGCTAGCAGGGATGGTAAGCAATTTCTTAGCAAGTTGTAGACCTATTTTGAATGCAATTTGCATGTTTGCTCTATTTGTTTTTTTTGTCGTGGGCCCTAATGGATTTGGGACTGATTATTTAGGGTTGTATTTCTCTATAATACCATTGGCCTTTGTGTTTTCCATATAGTTGGCCTTGCCAATCGTTTGATGCTTTTCTCATGGAAGGATTCAACACATTACAGCATCGGAATGAAGATTATATGAGCAGTGTCAAACCAATAGAATTTTTATGCAAAAAAGGGAATGCAAGGATGGAGATCTGAATCCTTTTTAGCACGATTTGGGCCTTTTTCTCATAAACTTATGAATCTAACTTATAACCCCCTTGAGATTTACATACGCAAGAAGATCAAAGAAAGAAAAATAACAGTAAGGGTTATTTACATAATATAAGGAGGAAGTACAACTTTAGCGAGGGAAGAAAAGGAGAGAAGATTGAGAAGTAAATAGTTTGGTATTATTAGAATTAAACACTTAAGAATCTGATAACAAGAAAGATTCCTATCAATTTAGTATTAGTGCTCATAGAACTTGTGAAGAGGATGCTCACAAGGTTAGGAACTCATAAAGAAAATATGGTTGAATGGCAAAAGGAGCTCGTGGGAGTCAAGAGGAACTCAAAATAATGGAGAGGATGGAGCAAGGTATGTTGGCTCTTCAAGAACAATTAGCAAGGTTGATAGGACATGCAGAAGAACGCCATATAACGTCCACCAGTGAAGAATTGGAAGAGAATTGGGGATATGAAGGATTGAGGATCTTTTTTTTTAAAAAAAAATTTCAGTGGTACATGGGGATTCTTATTTTTCCCATCCTAAAGCGGAAAGAACAAACATGCAAAAACTAAAATTAAACGTAAAACCTTGTTTATTCTGTTTTCTTTGAACTTATTTCTGAAGTTCAGTTTTTTCTTTTTCAAAAAGTATCCTTTTTTCAGAATTTAGTGAACAAACTTACTTTTAATTTGCATACCCTAAAGAAAAAAAAAGAATGAAATATAGATTCCATTATTATAATGTTTATTAGAATTGTTTAGTCTCTTTTTTGATTTAAAAAGGTTCGGATTATTAGAATGTTTATTTATTTATTTGATTTCCTTGCAAAAAAGAACTTTTTGAATTCCCTGGCGAGAGAGGTCATGCCTCAGAAATTAGACTTATCTGTTTTTAATGGAGGGATCCCAACATCTGGACATTTCGACAGGCTCTTAAATTACAATTAGCGAGGTTGATAGCGCATTTAGAAGAATGCCATACCATGTCTACTAGTGAAGAATTGAAAGGGAGTCATAGATACGAAGGATCGAGGATCTTTCCTATGAGATAGGTCATGCCTTGAAAATTAGACTTAACTTATTTTTAATGGAGTTATCCCGATGATCGGATATTCCCTCACAAGAATGAGATCTATCACTAGCTTTGATGTTTTTAATTAGAAAATAAAGAAAAAATTCTAGCATTCCATTCTGTCATCATGTTTTTTGATGAAGATTGATTGATGAGTGTTAGTTTGACAAGTTTTAAGCATTTGTTAACTTTTTCAAATTTCAAATGGTATTGTGTTGATATATAGAGGTTGATCTGTTTAGTAGTTGAACAATGGTTAATTGAGAGTGCTATTTATGAACAAGAAACTGTATTCATTCTCCCATTCTACCTCTTGAAATATGTCATACGTTTCTGGTTCTTAAATACTTGATATCTTTACATTTATCTGTGCATGCAGGTCAGTGTGGGCACCCTTCTTGCATTCACCATGGTTGCGATATCTGTATTGATTCTCAGATACGTCCCACCTGATAAGGTTCCTCTGCCATCATCTCTACAGGAATCAGTTGATTTATTTTCTTCTAATTCAGGGGGAATAATAACCAATGAATTAAGTGGGGAGGACCCAGAGACTAACATTGGCTCTTCAGTAGATAGCACAAAACCTTTACTTGGTAAAGTTGATGAATCGTTGGAACTTCCTGCTATTGTGACATGTTCTTCTCAGTGCAGCTGTGAGTTCCTTGATCTTTAGATCTTCTTGTTTAACAGATCTAACTAATTAAGTGTATTGTCCTTTTCTTCGTGCTTACTCTTTTCACTGTTAGAATAAATGATGGAAATGATGTTTTGGATTACTAAGATACTTGAGTTTATGCAATCAAGCACAATTCCTTTATGATTTTCATAATGAGGTTCAATCAACTGAAAGTATAAATGCTGTCTTAATTTCAATATATTACAGCAATTGAGGTAAAATTGATTGGGGAGTTAGTCTATTAATTTAGTGGAGAAAAAACATTAGTCTGGTATCCAGCTTCCATTATTATGGGTATGTAGAGAATTTGATCGTAAGCGAGCATGAAAACATGTAAAAGAAGGGAAAAATCACTTCTTTTCTGAAGTTTAGCTTTCCTCCGTTAATTAAGGTCACAATGGAAAGTTCCAATTCTAATAATTCTCACTGTTCTTTTTACTCTCACAATTAAATGATTGAAAAGTTTATAATGCAACTTATAGACGTCTGAAATATTTGAAAAAATCCTGAGTAATGTGGTAGAAAAATGGTAGGATAGTTTGAACCTTTACAAAGCAAAGAAATCTCACTGTCTTGAACAAGAAAATAAAATGACAAGTAAGAGTCACTTTTCCACTCTCTTTTGGAAAAAGAAATGATAAGACTTTTTTTTATTAGCCTTTCGCTGCTTACATTGCTTTATTCTCATCATGAAAAGTTTGATTCTGCTTTGATTCTAGTGATCATCAGATTGACTTTATGAAAAAGTAGATGTCTTATGTACATATTATCATGCAAATTACATTTTGCAAATTTTCTTGGTATTTGTTACCATGTGAACTTGAATTTTTTTTCCTTAATGCTTACTTGCATATTTAAAAATGTCATTTTTAAGTTTTTTGCCCCCTTCTACTTAGTGAACTCATATATCATACGTTTTAGAAAGAACCAGTTCTGCTCAAATTGGAAGTTCTTAACTATCTAAGTTATTGCAGACCTGTCAAAGGATAATAACAGACGTAAAATTGCTGGCTGGACCATAATGTTTACATGTGTGGGGATTTTTCTCCTGACATTCGCAGCTTCAAGTTTAGGTCTTTCAAGGTAGGTTGTGCTTTATCTTCTTTGACATTTGGCTTCATATATCTTTTCCTGTCACGCTTCAGCTAGATTCTATTCGTCAAAGGGCAGATTCAAAATTTACCAATTCATTAGATTTACAGATATATAGTCGAATCTAGGAAACATAAATAACTTCTCTAACTCAACTTTTTTTCTATATTGAAAAAAACTTGTACAGAAACTTGAAATCTAAACAAGATTCTGATCATTTTGATACCTAATTTAATATACAGAATTTCTTTGCTGATTGATATCGAGTATGTGGATAATTAATTTATCCTATGTACTAATTATGTCATTTTTCATGTCTTTCTTTTCACGAGTTCAATTGTTTGACATCATAGACATCCGAAAAAAACACTTATAATTGAATTATGTGTTTATAAACTGTATTAACTAATACTCTCTATACATTGCAATAATCTGCTCAATACATTTATACACAAATTGATAATGTAAATAAGGAAACTAATACCTAATACAATCACGGAAAGTAATGTCTGATTCTATACAAAATCATACTCCTTTATATGAAAGTATCAATCTAACTAGTAATGTTTCTATATTTCTATCATAAACACGTTAGTTTTTTATAAATAGCTTTGTCTTCAAGATGCACCATATTTAATTTGAGTCTCTACTTTTTCTGAATGAACATTGGTTATTGGTTACTAGCTATGTGCGATATTCAGTCTGTGGAGTCGGTGGCTTTGTTCTTTTATCTGGTCTCATCGTACTGACAAGTATAAACCAAGATGATGCAAGGCACAGCTTTGGGTACAGTGGAGGTATGCTTTCATATAAACCTTATGAACACATTGCATGGTTTAGTTCGCTTCTAGAAACATCTAGTGTCTGAGTGGACGTACAAAAGTAATGATAATGATCAACAGGAAAAATTTAAGAAATTTTTTCTCAGTATTATGAATGTGAAGCGTCATTGGGAGATTGTGGCCTAAATATAATTTCGATATGGGATTAGCTACTACATTATGCTAATAAAAGTTTACCATTAATTTATTTTTATTTAATTTAACACAATGTTAATGTAGCAAAAAAGGCACGATTGATTCATGAAAATATTGATTTTTTATGTTTTATGTTGCATTTTGTTCTTTTTTCACTTAGGTTTCATTTGCCCCTTTGTTCCTCTGCTACCTATATTCTGCATTCTCATCAATGTCTACTTGCTCATCAATCTTGGGTAAGTTTTCTATGTTTTATTATTTTCCTACCCAACTTTCCTTGCAATAGAGCCCATGTGATACATTAATTCAAAAATCTATTTCTTGAAAAGTTTCTGATAAAAGGGCGATTAAAGAAAAAAAGGAATTAATACAAGGAATCGATCTGACTTTATTTATCAATGAAGATCAACAGTAGATCTCATCAATCTTTCATTTTCTTTTATGTACTATGAGATTCACTTAAAAGGCCTTCATTTTGAACATGATTGAGCTACTTCATTTTTAAAATTTTTAAGAACTCACAAGTGGATTATATATTTTATTGTAAAAAGCATAGGAAATCCTGAGTTTCTCAGAAATAAGAAACCAAACTCTGAGTTCTGGAAAAGGCTATATGAACTCAACAGACGGTCGCTTAACGGTTGAGCTATCCTCTCAACATTGAAGAGAGCACAGCTAAAAAATAATTTCTTTTTTAAAATTATTCATAAGACAATATACAAAATATTTTATTTGAAATTTTATCATACATTCATGATATTATAAGACAATATTCTATAAAGTTTCGTGAATTTTTGACATGTGTACGATTTATTATCAATTTTTTACTGCAATATACAAAATATTTTATTAGAAATTCAGAAGTAATAAAAAATTCTAAAAATTGCAAAAAATTGTATAATGTTGTATGTTATAGTTTCAAAACGATTTTGGAAAAAAAGTTGAAATCATTTGAATTAAGAGTCAATACAAAACTATAAATGTCTTACTTTGTGTGAATGTTACAATCCTGGTCGTTTTGTATTGACAAATAATTTTTTAGCCCGGATGTACAACCCTAATCGTTTTGTATTGAAAAATAATTTTTTAGTCATCTTCTCTGAAACGTTTAGAGGACGGCTCAACCATGAAGAGGAAGTCCGCTGTTGACGGTGGAGCCGTCAAGCAGTCGTTTGCCAGAGTTTAGATTACCTTTTCTAGAACTCATGGTTTGATTTGCGTATTTCCGAGAAACTCAGGGTTTCTTGCGCTTTTTACCCTATTTTTATTTCGTTTGAACTTCTACATTATTCTAAACTTGTATTATACTATTGCCAGAGCTGCTACATGGGCTCGTGTATCGGTATGGCTGCTCATCGGAGTGGTGGTTTACGTATGTTATGGACGAACTCATAGCACGCTGAGGGATGTAATTTATGTGCCAGCAGCCCATGCCGAGGAGATCTATCGCAGCTCCGCAAATTCTTTGGCTTGATTTTCTGTGAAAAAACTGTTTCAGGATCGGCGTGGCAAGTCCCAAAGTGAGTAGATCTAAATAATCATTGCTTCTCATCTGTCGACATCTTTTGCAGCTGCTTATGATTTCTTTTGAATTTGCTGATAATCCGATTAAAGAACAGAGGCAGAAAGGTCTCTTCATGTAACACGTTCCATATATATCGATCATATAGGTCATTGTTGAAACATTGTACATATCAATACAGTTCATAATATGTCGATGAAAGATGCTTCGATTTTCTTTCTACTTGGACTGTTATTATCTATCTGTAAATCTTGATTTATCAGCTTCGATTGTAGATCCATGAGTAAATTGATGTTTGCACTGTAATTTATCAGGTATCTTTCCATAAATTCAGATAAATTTGGTTCCTTCTGGCATGATTTCTTGTATCAAAGTTGAAGCTTTTCTTCAGTGACACAATTGTGCTTGAAAATTCATGTTTTCTAAAGAGGGTTGAGTTTAAAAGATAGAAATAGATTGTCAGGGCCTCGTTTTTCAGTTAAATATAGAGGAGGATATTTCCCTAATCTACTCTGAACTCTAGTAGGGGTGGACAAAACCGGCCCGTATTCGCAGGTAAACAGGAACCAGCCGGGCTGGTTTTGACTTTAAAAAAATCTGTAACGGGTTGAGCTAGTTTGAAACCGCGGTTCACGTATTGTACTGCTCTTGAATTCCTGTATTGAAAAATGAGTAAAATTATGTTTACGCTCTTTCTACTGTGGCAAAGATGCCTAAAAATCTGCGCAAAAACTGGTCTAGAGCTCGATAACTTTTTGAACGTCTCCTGTGAGTAGTTTCACTTGAACACGGTTGATACATAATGTTCTATTGATGAAAGAATTGACATATTAATTGTTCATTTCTGATTAAAACTTTGGAAATTGTCTTATTTCTATTCTTGCTGTGTTGCTCTCCTTGATGCTGGTGTTGTTTTTCATTAATTACAAGAAATTAAATTGATCGCTTGATGCTCTAACAGATTGTTAGTGAATATAGCAGTACAAACTACAAAGGTATGATGGATTTCTCAACCCTTGTGTATCTGCTTGATGAATTGTTTTATTTCAGAAATCTTCTGCTTTCCATCAAATTGATTCAATTTAAGCTTTCCGTCGTCATTATGCTTTGTAACTTCGACGGATTAGTAGATCATTATTTTAAATGATGGTTTCCGGTGTTTGTGAACATACACATCGTATTATTTGTTCGATGTTATAATTAAGTTTTCTTTTTCTCAGTGGACTGTATCTATTGCTTTGTCTTTCTGTCGTCATTATGCTTCGTAACTGCGACAGATTAGTATGTTGTTATTTCAAATGATGGTTTCCGGTTTTTGTGAACGTACGCATCATATTATTTTTTGGTGTTATAATTAAGTTTTCTTTTTCTCAGTGGACTGTATCTATTGCTTTGACTTTCCGTATTTCAAATGATGGTTTCCGGTGTTAGCGAACATCCCGCATTATTTTTTCGATGTTGTAATTAAGTTTCTTTTTCTTAGTGGACTGTATCTCCTACTTTGACACACCATTTTCCATTTTCAAAGTGATCATAGAGTTTTGTGCTTCATATATTGTTCTAGTCAAAGTTGACGTCTTGGTATGCAGCACAATTTTGTGGCAGAGAGAGTTAGCCCTGCCTTGGGTGAAGATCTTTAGTCCTGGTTAGTTGAACAACTCTTTTTTTCTTGTGTAAATTCCCTCCTTTATACATTTTATACTCTTTTCTAGCTGTCCATCTGCGAAAGAACAGAAGCAAAGTCAACCATTGAAGAGAAGAAAGATGAAACTCAGGTGATTTTAGCTTGCTGAATGTCTCTTCTATAATCTTACTGCAAATTTTAAGTTGCTCGGTTTCGAAGTTACATTTTGTTGTCGGTTACCAAATTATGTCTGAATTATGTTCTTACCCATTGTACCTTCGATTATCGGAAGCAACAAGTTTTGATCTGATCATGTGTTTAGATTCTCCAGTTTTTTACTCGGCATGAAGACGAAATGACCGTTGAGGTACTTTTATTGAACTAAATGTGATTACTGCAATTTTAAACATGGAAGAGCTGGCCACAGCCGCTCGTGTTCTAGGATAGCTACAATTTCTGCCACACCCCGAGCAGATAGTCTTTATGCTTCGAAAAATTTTGCATTAGAGACTTCATTGTTGACTTCTACACCGATCCGACGATCGGGTGGAGTAGAAGTCTATAAAAGTAGTCCAAACATTGTTCGTTTGCAGTCATCAAAAACACAGAATGCTCTGTTAATTTCGAGTTTGAAACTGGTTAGCTTGATCGAAGAAAGAAAAAAAAATCAAGATGTCAAAACTATAAACCGTGCATGTTTGTTGCTCGACCACAATATTATTTATCGAGGAGAGTTCGATTCCCCGAAACTATAAGCCGCCAAATGAGAAAGCCTCAGAGTTGTTTTCAATGTTAATAGTACAATGCTGGATTTGGTGTTCTCCAATCCATCCGTAAAAAAAAATTGATAAATAACGAAGATCGATCAATTTATTTGAAGCTTCAATCTTGAACATAGATTAGTCGGACGGACCGATCATTTTCTCCGGTACCACAAGAGTATCAAACTCTTCACTCGTCAAAACCCCAAGTTTCATGGCCGCTTCCTGCAAGAATTATATCCTCGTTAGTACATTAGTTCGAACATTTTTGCAAATTGTAAAAAACAATCAGTTCATTTTAGGAAAAAACAAAGGCAAGCACGAGTATTCGTATCAAAGGTTCGGAATTTAGCGCCTCGGCAATTTGGGATGAACACGATTGTTGGTTTTTCGGAGATTAAATTGTGTACATTGTGATGTCAACATGGGGCAGATTGGGTTGTTCAACCGAGGGATGTTATGAATATGTCTAATGATTCACCTTTTTAACATACTTTATTATCGTACACGCTGACATGTCATAATGTCATTGATCTAATAAATATTATACAAAATTAATTTAATTAAATGTACTTTCAACTAAATCAATTACAGTTGACACGTAAACATGTACAACAAAATATATGTTAAGAAAATAAATCTAACATTATCCAATGTCTAATTAAATGAATTAGATCATTTGGATTTCTACAAATAGGATTCTCATGGACTTGTGAATTTCAATTCTTGTAAATCTACTTTAGGTGGGGTAGAGCAACAATACGTTATATAGGAAAAGAAAATTGAAATGGCATGAAATACCTTGAGAGTAGTGCCTTCCTTGTGGGCCTTCTTAGCAACAGCAGCAGCATTGTCATAGCCAATTTTCTGAAAAAAAAAACAAGGAAAGAACAGGATTAAGAATATATTTAGTGTTTTAAGAATGTCAAAATATGGACAGGGAAGTAATTCATTTAGATGAACACTTACAGGATTTAAGGATGTCACAAGCATCAACGACTGCAAAAGGAAAGATAAATTAGCAGGGACAGGAAATTGACACGTGTCAGAGTTTGCAATTTAACCAATATTTACTAACCTCGTGCAGTAACTTAGAAATTCTCTCCTTGTTTGCTTGAATTCCTCTAACACAGTTCTTCTCAAAGGAAGCAGATGCATCTCCCAGCAATCTTAGCGACTGTAATTTAAGAAAAAAACAAGTAATGTCATTTAAGAATTCAGGAATGGAGTTATGATCTACTGTTTAATTGCGACAAGATTGGATCGAAATAAAAGGAAACGTGTCGCATTGCCAACATATAAGTGCTACAATATATAAATCATAAACACCAATATGCAGTATTGTGCATTAAAACATGGGATAGGATCCAAAAGATCCTTTTGATTATTCAACATAAAATCTTACAAAGCACTAGAGACTTCGAGACTCCTCTACCTCAACACACATTATACACTTCTCGAATGATATCTCCTTCCATTCCATCTCTACTCTATTTATTAGCCCTACTGATAATCTCTCTAAACTACCTCGAACTTCTATTATTCTCTTCTAACTACTTATTTATTCTTACAGTTATATCCTAATAAAGTGTTTTTTATCAAAACTAATGTTTGGGTATGTAGGACTTAAAATAAAGTCATCCTTTAGAAAGAAAAGGAACTAATATCCTTACGTATACTACTGAAAAATGGAGAAACTAACTAAATATTGATGGATATTCAAAGAAACCCCACAAAGGAGGTTGAACAATTAAGATGTTATTTGACGAAAATAATCGAAACATACATGCAAGAGAGCATTAGCAATCAATGGCTTGAAGACATTAAGCTCGAAGTGACCATTCGAACCACCCACTGTAATTGCAACATGGTTCCCCATAACCTGTTATACATATCAAGGTCCATAGCTGTGTTAAAATCAAAGTTGATCACTCTACACTCACCATATCTTAACCACAACTAAAAAGAACAAAGTTCACCTGTGCACAAACCATTGTGATTGCCTCACATTGGGTAGGGTTAACCTTCCCCTGCAATAGAATGAGTATTATGATTAATGATAAACCCTAAATTTGATAAAAGCGACAAAGGCGGCAATTATCCAAATGTGATTAATTTTATGCTTTTAGTGGGAGTGCTTTACCGGCATTATACTACTGCCTGGCTCGTTTTCAGGAAGAATAAGCTCACCAAGACCGCATCGTGGCCCACTACAGGAAAGGCAATTGAAGACACTAGTGACATATGAGAAAGAAGAAATCACACGGCCAAAAGTTTAGGGCAATCCAAACCTTCCTAATAAGCGTATGTCATTTGCAATCTTCATCAGTGAAGTTGCGATTGTGTTAACAGATCCACTAGCTTCGACAAAAGCATCATGTGCGGCCTAATAGAACAAATTAAAAGATAATGTGCCAGTAGGATGAGGGAATAAGATTTTTAACTATTCCATCAATAGGGAATATTATCTCTCAGAGAAGAGAAGTAAGAATTTAAGGCTCGCAACAAACCAAAGCTTCAAATTTATTCTCTGCAGTAACAAATGGCAAGTGAGTTTCCTCAGCCACTGCTTCAGCTATCTTTACATCAAACCTGAATTGCAACCAGTAAACCTAAATATGACATAATTCAATGAACAAATGTACCAGAAAGAATACAATTGGATTTCCAATTATCGGCTATAAACAACATGAAATAAGACTGAACAGAAGATTTGAGAAATGAAAAATCAATAGCCAATTAAACTTCGTAGTTAATTTCATGGCCAGTTCTCTTTTTACCCTTGCATGCTCTTTCTCGTTGTTGCGGGACTAAAAAAGAAATCGTATGAGCAGGATTTGTTAATACAAAACTCTATTGTCAAACCCGCATTCCCATATAATTTTAGGAAGCATGAGCAAACCAAAAACAGTGGCTTAGCCAATGTGATTCTGCCATTATTTTTCCATTTTCTGACATGCCACAGATAAATAAATCAATTTCAACACTCCTTGGACATGCCTCATGTATTATTCTTCAGGTACTTCCTGCATCATATTGGTTAACCGTCTCCTGCATCTCTTATTTTCCTATTTTGGGGTTTCCTTTGCATGGCAGGTGCCGTTGTTATTGAGTGTTTCTAGAGTGTTATTTCATCTTTGCTTTCTTCTCTACTCTCTTCCCACATTCCTTTTCTATTCTCAATATATTACGATTCTTATTTCTAGTTTTATACACAAAATTATGCGTTCAATCTCCATCACACAATCATATACTTTTCTACTAGTTTAAAACTACATAAAATGCATTTGCAAGATATTAATAATTCCGCAAAAAATTTAAAATAGCATATAAAATAGTTCTTTAAAATGACAGAAAAGTTAAATTTCTACTGTGTGCCAATCCATGCCCCGAAATATTTTTGTTCTGAACTGAATCAGGGGTTTTCGTTGGACCCATATCCATCCTTTTACACAGTCACTTCAATTAAAAAAGGAAATACTGACTAAATAAAACTTAAACGATAAGAATGCAAGGGGGAAGGTTCTCAGTAATCAAAAGTGCACACTGCAAGCACCACAAATAAACTATACCTAAAATTTATAAAGATAAAAAGTGTAAAAATAGCTTAAGCAGTGAAGCAATGCATACCCTTTCTTTGTGTTCAATCCTGTTCCTACAGCAGTGCCACCTTGTGCGAGCTACTTGATATGATTTTTATTTTAATTTTCAGGATGGGTAGAAAGAAAAATAAGAAAGGACACTTCAAATATTAAAATGAGTGAAACCTGATACAATCGGGGTAATGTGCACATGATTCTGTCAATACCATATTTGACCTGGAATTCAAACACCAAATAATCAAGAGTATGCAAGTAAGATTCATAAAGCTTGTTTGATTTATCATCCAACAAAAAAATGTAAGTCAATTTACGAGTGCATAACACTTACTTGGGTAGTATAGCCACTGAACTCTTGCCCAAGAGTCAAAGGTGTTGCATCTTGAGTGTGAGTACGCCCAATCTTAACAATATCTTTGAATTCTATAGACTGATTAAAAAGGTAAAATCATGATGTTTGCAAAGCACACTCTAATGGTAGTAGACGGAAACTTCACAACAAGTGGTTATGTTTTCAAATTAGCATAAGCAAAGCACAGCTCAGTTAAAGTATTTTAAAAAAGCTTCTACAATATGCATCTCACTGCGATGTTACTAGTTCAAGAAAACTCTTGCCACAATATTAATCTAAATAATTTGAAAAATTAGAATAGACATCAACCTTTGAATTTAAGGACGAATACAAAGTTTTCAACTGTGGAATGAATCTGGAATTGATTTCTGTTGCTGCTGCAATATGCATGACCTGGACAAAGAGACATAATTAAAATCATAAGACCCCATAAAACCCACTACATAAAAAAATTTATGGTAAAACCCTTGCATTAACAGCTTTGGAAGTTCAATACATGAGTATATCTGCAAACTTAGACTAGCCAAAATTATATGAGAAAAGCTTACAGTTGGGAACGTGTCATTAGAAGACTGTGATCTGTTGACATGGTCATTTGGATGCACAAACTTTTCTCCTCGCTGATGGCCAAGGATCTCAGCAGCTCTGTTAGCAATCACCTGGGAGGTCAAAGGAGAAAAGATCATTAAATTACTCTGGACCAAACTATCAATTAATTGAATGCTTAATAGACCCTAATACCAGATCTCCTTCGACAATACATACAAAAAAAATTCAGTTGAGATTAGTTATGCATATTGGCTCTCAAATGTTATTAATCTTCATTTTTAGTTGGTACTATATTTCTACGTAATTATACGTCTACTAGTCAATCGTGATATTAAGCTTGAAATATTTTCCTAGAAAAAAATTGATTCACTGAAGAAATGTGAGCTTTTTGGCCTATGCTATGAGGTTTGTGTCTCCAATAAGAAGATAAAGAGCAACACAGAATTAAAATTTGCAAACTCAAATTAGTGTTCACCTCATTGGCATTCATGTTGCTTTGAGTGCCACTGCCAGTCTGCCATACAACAAGTGGGAAATGATCGTTAAGTTTTCCCTCGGCTACTTCTTGGGCTGCCAGCATTATTGCTTTCCCTATAGTTGGATCAAGACCGTAGCCTATGTTTACCTGAAAAAAGTTGCACTTAGTCTCTTTAGCAAAACTATTTCCATATCAAAATTATGAAAATTGTTTAAAAACAACAATAATTCTAGTGAAGCAAACAATTAAAAGCTTCGGCATTGACATGACCTTGAATTTTCCAAAACAAATTATGGGAAGGAAGGAACCCGGCTGAGCCTCCCCACCAATCAAATTGATCTGATTTAGTACTTAGTAGGATTAGGTTTGTCAAAACTTCATGATTATTTCAGTAATATGATAACCTTAGGCTTGCTAATGTTAAATTAACGTTTCAGTAGTAGAATAACAGATGGACTTAGACTTCGCATTAAAAAAAGCAAGCACAAAAAATTTATGAATGTTAACTCTTAGAGGTAGTTCGGATAAAGACTTGATATGAATGTTAAAAAGATCTGACGCAAACAGATCCAAAATACGCAATCATCTTAGAAAATTAAAATATTTATGGAAAATGAACACGTTAAACCTTGGCAGCGCACTTTTTAAGAATGCCAAAGGCACGAATAATCGGGTCAGGCATGCGTTCGCGCTCTCCCCCAATCTCGAAATTCTGTAGTGATCTCTGAGTTTGAGCACCCCACAGCCTGTAAAAAAACTATTCCGATCACTTACGTAAAATATCCTCGGAAATCGGAAAATCGGAAGAGAATAAAAGAGAACGAGCTGAATCTAAGAAAACGAAAACTAAACGCAACAAGCCAGTCCATAGAAACAAAACGAACTTGTCAGACGGAACAAGAATAGGGCCAAAAGTATCCCTCTCTTCCCTAAACGACGCCGAGTAAGATCTCCAACGAGAAGCAGACTGTAAAGCTCCGACTAATCGAGAAGACGAAGAACGCCGAGAAACAATACACATAGCCATTTCCTTGCTCTGACAATCAACTCAAACACGAGAAGAATCAGAGAAAAAAGCGCAGACTTTTCGGAAATTGCAGACGAGCGCGACGAGATGGAGGAGCCAAGACGGAAAAGTTGGCTTAAATAAGCCTCTCCCTCTCGCTAATCAAAGAAATTTGCAATACTGAGCTCTGATTGGTGGATGGCCTCTATTCGTGTTAATAATAAGGGAAGCGGACGGAAACCGATTGTTTTGGTTCGGTTCTTTCCACCCATAGATTTGGGGAGCAAGTCGGTCCGGTCCGGTTCTCCAGCCCGTAGCTTTGGGGATCAAAAGTACAGATTCCGGTGAGTTTCAGAGAGGGAGGAGAGAATGGCGAACCCTAGGAGGAGTTCTGCTGTGTTCTCATCGCCGATCAATACGAGCTTGGAGAGTTCATTTCAGAGCCTTGGCCACACACGGAGCTTCTCTTTCTCAGCCTCATTCTCCTATGTCAAACACTTCCTTAAGAAGCCCCATGCATTCCCGTTCCTCCTCTCCATCTTTCTTTTCCTCACTTGGATTTCTCTACGCCTTCAGCATTCTTCTCGCTCGTCCTCTTCTGCCGCTGCTCGCTTTGAGTTCAATGGCGAGGAACGGAGCAAGGAAGATGATATGAAGGCCAATCTTATTAGATTCGGGGCTAAATTCCCTTCTGAGGTCGCCAGAGATGAACGTGGATGGTTGCTGAATCCCGTATCTCTTGCTCTTCATTCTGGCGTTTCAGGTTTCTATTGTTTCTCTTATTTTAATTTTGCCGATGAATGATTGAATAATTTGAATGATTTTTCTTTTACTGACATTGAAACCAACGTGGCTGGCTAGTTTCAGTTGTAATTTATTATCATCTATTATCTTCTTAGGCGGTGCTGTGACTTGTTTGGCTGTTCATGTCGGAGAAATCAGACCTGGAGGTCTGAGGGGAAACCACAGACATCATACTTGTAACGAGACATTTGTCATATGGGGAGCTAGAACAAAGTTTAGGGTAAGTATTGCAGAATATTTTTTGCAAGATGAAATGTCTTCTACATTGATTCATGTTTTATTGGCTTCATAATGAGTGACGTGATTTTGTTTAACTGAAGATGCTTCAATAAGGAGTGATCATTGAAAATAATCCCACATTAGTTTTGCTTCTTTGATTTTATGTTAGGTAGATCGTTCTTTTTATCTTTGTGCAAAAAATCCATGGTGTGGCAATTTTTGTTTCAATATAACCAAAAAAAAAACCTCTTTCAAGCTCTTCTCCTTAATTTTTTACTTTTTCTCTGGTGATGTTGTATTGCCAATATTTAATGCTTCAGGTAATTATGTTGCCATTGCTTGATAAGTATATTAGGAAATTCAAATCAGAATGAATTTCTGTATAGCAAGGAGTGCATTTACATTGCGTGCTGTTCACATATTTAAATTGCTTAGTGTATGTTGGTTTTGAGACTGTCATGACCGAAATCGGGATGAGGCAGATGTAAGAGGTCTTAATTTGGAATGATTTAAAAGTTAAGGTTAGACCTTAAAGTTCAGAATTTAAATGTATGCTTGTTGTTCTTACTAGATGGAAGAGTTATTTAACCTTTATGATTTTAGATAACAAGGTGTCTGCAGATTTTTATATCCTACTCCTGTATGCCATGATAACCAAGTGGATGAAACTCAACCTCGGCTAGACTTCAAATTGCTAACAAGTTTGAAAAGTCCTTTAGAAAGTTGTTTTGCCGTATGTTCGTTATCAATTAGATGCAATGAATTTAAAAAAAAAAAAAGCTTCTCCCTCTATAGATATAGCGATGGAATTCGTGTGAAAATATTTCATCGCAATTTTACCGCGTGCTTTCTTCTTATTAGTGTAACCCATCTCCCATGATGTTACCAACAATAATTTGAAAAAGCTTGAGTCTTGTCAAAGAAGGCATTTGAAAAGTTTGAGGCTCAAGGTACTGATTGGAGATAAAACCTTCTCCATAGGACGATGTAGGTTAGATAAAGAGGACCATGAACACGAAAAATTATCATAAAATGGTCTTCTGTGACTCAGTGTTGCTAATTGACCTACAGTCTTTGCTAGTTTTCCGAGTTCTTCTTTTCTCCGAGTTTTTCTTTAAATACATTAAATGAAAAATCTTGTTTAAGTTATCGTATCAGTTTACGCGTCTTATTTTGATTTTGTTGTGGAGCAGTTAGAGAACAACGAGGCAGGAGATATAGGCTACACTGAAGTGATTGTCGGCCCGGATGAAGTCGCAGTTGCAGCTAGCCCTGCTGGCACCGCGCACGCTTTGGTAAATTTAGATCCTACAAGAAGTACATATATTTTCGGGTGCCAGGACAGTATTATAAACAACAGTTCAACCACAGATTTTAAGGTTTGGAAAGATCTTTAATGTTTCTGTCTTTGTTTTTTACACTACCTTTGTTTATATATTGTAAAAGACTATTTGTTTTGTATATATGGAAGGCTTATTAGTTCATAGCTTCTCTAATTAAGAAAATCTTTTGATAGATTTGTTCGTTAAGGGTTACTATAAGTTTATCTTCGTATTGTACATGTTGACGTATCAGATTGTGATTGGTATTATAATATATTAAATATAATTTACTTAAATCAATTACTGCTCGATATGTCAGCGTGAATAATAAGAAGATATGTTAAGAAGGAGAATTTAGCATTATTCATAAATTGATTGCAGCAGGAACGAACAAGGACAAAGAGCGAGACACGAAGAAGCAAAATAGTTCGGCCTCATTGTTATCATCGCTTCATTGAAGCAACTCGACCGAAATTGTCCTTGTCAAGAGCACTAGGTGCTTTTTCGGCGTAGCCAAATCTCAAGCTTCCGAAGAAGACGAGAGTTTTCTAACACTCCCTTGAGGACTTCTCGACAATTTTGAGTCTTCTTGGCTCAAGTTCTCTAGATTGGACCCCCAACATTCACGGCTCGTTTGAGTTTACGGTATGGTTTCGGTCTTTAAAAGTAATAATCGTGAAACCAGGATCAGGATAATGGGTAAATTTTTTTTCTAAATTTAAGTAAAATTTGATTCAAATACTAATAAAACTTGATATAAATTCAAAAATTAGTTTGAAACTCGCTCAGTCATTCAAAATTCAATTAAAATATAATAATATATATTTTTTATTATTATATTTTAATTATTTTTAGATATTAAATAATATCATAATAAAATTAAAACTGCACAAGAACTACGATTTCGGTTACAGTTACAAGAATTTGAAACTGGGAGTTTCGATTCTAATTTCATTTTAGGATAGAATCAAGCCAAACTAGAACGTGTCTACCCCTAACTAAAAGTAGAATCGATCTGACTATATGACTGTGCAATATGTCGTTAAAGTTCTCCGAACATAACACAATACTTTCGATACCCACTATATAACAAGAATTTGACTTTAAAATAATTAAAAAATAAGGAATAATTCACATCAAGGGTCAATTTTGCTACATTAATTAATAAAAAAGGGATCCTAAAAAGTCACGGTCGAGTGGATCAGAGCTGTCGTCCACCGTGTCCGAACCGCGTACCCGGTTCGGTTTTCTTCCCCGACACTCTCCAAGTCTACTCCACTGCCTCCACTGGCTTTCCATATAATATCTGCTTCTGTTTAATCCTCTACCGCATCCCCAGGCTACGTTTCGGTGTTCTGCGGACCCCACCCTAAGGCCCTTCCCTCTGATCTTGTTTATCTGGCGTCATTCTCTTCTCGATCATGAACATGATGTTACACTTTCGTAGCACACGCCTTTGAGAATTGAGATGCCGACAACCTCCCGTCAATTTACTTTTATACCCCTTGAGGCTGACCACCAATTGGGAAAGAGAGGTCCAGACTATCTACGGTCTGGTTTTTTCCGAGTCCATTGGTTCGGGCGATGATTGACGTTATAAAGGAAACACTATTTACAAATGACTCGATTGTATTTTTTTTTGGCATTCCTGAGGACCAAATTGTCTTTTTTCGAAAATAGAATTAGCTGAAAAATACATTGACGTGTGTAGGAATATACTCAATGAAAATGTTTGTTACCCAAAGGCGAAATCTCTCGCCCCCAGGGCCTTACACCCTGGCCCGACAGTTTATGATGAAGTAAGTTACTGTGATTCAACAGTCCAGATATGGTAGGTCTTTTACTAATGCCCCAAAGAGCTACCCCAACATTAGGGGTAACAACTCTCACACTAGGACAACACAGGATTCGAACTCCGACACTTGTTATCAGATCTATTATCCCTCGAGCACTGAGGTCAACCCGCATGGGCTACGCAGTGAAATTGCTAACTCAATCGCTAGGGGCTGACACCTTTTTTGGAACCGTTTATAACTATTTCCTAATCGGGTGTTCATGGTCCCGTTACAATTTTGAAGATCAAAAACTGTGAAAACTGAACGACAGTAGGTGAAAATAAGATTTAAACCCAATTAAATTATATCCAAAATCGAGTAAAATCGGACACAAGCACAACTTATTCTAAATAAGTCTTCAAATTTGGAATTTCACCGGTAATTTTTTTTTATAATTTTTTAAATTTCATAAAACCCAATGAAGTAAATAGTAGAACATGGTTTGGTTCCGGTGATTTCGCAATCCCAATGTTAGGGTTACATGTGACATTCTTGGTCAGGGTGGAACTGAATCCAATAGTTTTATATTCAATCGTGTTAGGTTTACTTTCTTAACATATCTTTCTTGCCTTTGATGGGTCGAGACCTGAGTAGTCTAATTAAAATAATTATTTATAATATATATTGCATCAATTACTAATTGATAAGATAGAAAATAAATTTAAAGAATATGATAAAAAAATAAATATAATAAGCAAATTGAGTAGGAATAGTAAGGCGTGATTGCTTGAGATTAAAAGTAGGGGTAAAGCCGTCAAGAAAAAAGGGTTAGGGGTAAAGACGTCAATAAAAAAGGGTTAAAATAAGTAAGGATGCATGGTAAGAACTAAGAAAACACCCCATGGCAGCAGCAATATATAAATAGGAGCCCCTTCGTAGATTTTCCAGACCACAACCCTTCTCTTCTTACATCGCTTGGACTCTCGAACTCTCCTTCCCCAAACACGAAGATTCAGGGAGAAGAAGAGAGAGATTTTAATGGCGGACCAACTTACCAACGACCAGATTTCTGAGTTCAAGGAAGCTTTCGGCTTGTTCGACAGGGACAGCGACGGTTCTTCCTCTCTCTCTCCTCTCTCTCTCTCACTCTCACTCTCTCTCACTCTCTCTCTCTCCACGCAGAAGAGAAATCCAACCTAGGAGAGAAAACCTCATCTGGGTTTGCTCTCTCTCTCTCTCTCTCTCTCTCTCTCTCTCTCTCTCTCTCTTTCTCAAAGCAGAAGAGAAATCCAACCTAGGAGGGAAACCCTCATTTGGGCTTGCTCCATTTTGAAGTCTCTCTCTCTCTCTCTCTAACAAAACCTAGTTCTCGCAAACACATTCTATAATTGGTACCACAATCTGTAGTTTAATGGTGTTTGATTCCATTGTCTTCATAACACAGGCTGCATAACCACAAAGGAACTAGGCACAGTAATGAGATCTCTAGGTCAAAATCCAACGGAGGCAGAGCTTCAGAACATGATCACAGAAGTGGACGGAGACGGAAACGGGACCGTCAATTTCCCTGAGTTTCTCAATCTCATGGTTAGAAAGATGAAAGACTCGGACTCCGAGGAGGATCTGAAAGAAGCGTTTCGTGTTTTCGACAAGGAGAAGAACGGGTTCATCTCCGCCGCCGCGCTCCGCCACGTTATGACCAATCTCGGGGAGAAGCTGACGGAGGAGGAAGTGGATGAGATGATCGGAGAGGCTGGTGTCGACGGAGATGGGCAGATTAATTACGTGGAGTTTGCCAAGTTGATGATGGGTAAGTAATCGATCGATGTGTCTCGATTTCTAACTCTTTCTTTTATTGTTTTATTTGAATTTTCTGCATTTTTCAGTCATGTGTTTGTATGATTATGGAACGTGTCTTGTTAATTACGTGGAGTTCTGTGTATTTCTTCGTTGGAAATATCGAAAACAAGCCTAAATCGATAGAATAATAGTGTTGCTAGTTTCATAGAAATTCAACTGCAAAAAATAAGAGCTTCATTCTAACGAATATTAGACGAATGAGGCAAGACTCAACAGATGGGGCTCGCGAGCCTAACGAGTACAGTGAAGAAGTTTTTTACCCGAACCTGCAGTCCATTGTTTATAATGTTCCAAAAAATTTTGGGTCACTTTTGGTTTTATTGTTTTATATAAAATTAATTTTTTTAATTAAAAACAGGAAATATTAAATATTTTTTTATGAAAAAAATCATTTTTTGAATTACAAAATTCATTTTTCTTTATTAATTTTTATTATTAAGCATTCTTTGTTCCCGTTGTTGGTTAGGTAATCCGGTTGGCCGACAACTCAAAACCGACCCAAAACCCAAATCATATAATTTGACCTTAGCCAAAAACTAAAAATTAAAAAACCTAGAAATTGACCGACCGAAAAACCCAAATGGGTCGAATCGATTTTGCTCATCTCTAACCAAAAAGGTTAAAGAAGATTAAAATAATTATTTTATATGTGTAAAGTCGGTAATATTTTTAGTATAATATTATATGCTCTGAGATAAAATCAATATAAATTTATTCATAAATATACAATAAGTAAAAAAAATATCACTTGATGCTCGAAGTATAACATATTTTGCTATGTCAAACCCCAAAGAATTATTAAAGTTATAATGCAAAATGAGTTTTCACTGTTTCAAACGACGTATGATTGTGAACTTGATCGATACGAGTTAGATCTTCACAGACAACATAATATGTATCGTATTTGTCTTCACAAGACCGTCAATCGCTAGTTTTTCAAATTTCCGCTATCATGCTATTCTTAGTTCGGACAAACACCGACATCGTATAAATGAAAAACACCCGAAAAAAACATGGGCGTTGATTTGAGTTCAAAACTCAACGATCGTGTGCACCAAATCTCAACTATCACAATCTCTTCAAACTTTTCTTTCTAGCATCAATTCTCTTCTTGTCAGCCTGAATTTTCAGGCCACCACCTTCTTTTTTCAGGCCAGTCCCGGCTACCTCCGTATCTGCGATGACCATTGGCTCCTTAGCCATCACCGGCTCATGGGTTCTCGGACCCGCTACCGAAGAGGCCAAGCCAGCACACGGAAACAGGGAACCTGCACCCAATGCTGCATTTTTCGATTCCATGTTCAGAACCGAGGAGTTAGCCTGGTCGATGTTGAGGGCTGTTTTGGATTCAGAAATAGCTCCTGTTTTGAACTTGGGTTTGGCCTTGGCATGAATTCCAGTACAGAGCCTGTAAGAATTACCCCATAATAGATAATATTTATGAAATGAAGTGTAAGACGATTGAAAAATAAAGTCGTGCGAGATTTCATCTTGCAAAGTTCTCTCCTGCGTATGGGTGGGAATGACCAAATTGGAACCGTTGGTTTTAGGCCCGTTCTGGTCCTATTTTTAAAAACCGTCAAACCAAAACCATGGTAAAAAATGACCAAAAATTAAATAAAACTCGATATGAACCTAAAAATCTATTCTAAATTCAGTCTAATCACTCAAAATTCAACTCAAATATAATAAAAATTATATTATTTTTAGATTATTTTTTTAATTTGAAACCAGAACGAGATAAACCAAAATCACATTGTTATTCATAGTTCCAATTATGAATCATCTCAAAACCGGACCAAAATGGACCGTGCCCACCCTGTTGCAGCTAAAATAATTAGATTGGTGGTGAATGTATGAACATAGCCATGCACAAACTAACCTGACATGTTTTGCATACTCATCATAATTCTCGAGTAGCATCTTCCCAGCTTGCTCGTTCAAAGTTGATTATGGAAATGGTTCAATTAATAGACACCTGACCACCTGATACTAGAAATTCAGTCAAACATCAAAAAGTTCACTTCCAAAACCGGATTTTAAGTTCGTACAAATAAAATATGCAAGAACTTACAATAAGAACAAGGCGGAGTCCAAGGCTTGGATTCCAATCTTTCTTCAACGATTCACACATATCTCGCCGTTTGGTGAAATGTTTGGGTAAAAATCTTAGTCAAAAAATAACCTATCAACATTATAATTATCTGATTTAGTGAAATATAGATGAGAAAGAAATGCATCACAAGTAATGGAGACAAACAAATTTAATAGATGAACTCAATGTTCATAATAGATGAACTAGTCCTGTATCATTATAAATTTTTGGATAATGTTAAGTTTACCTTCTTAGCATATTTTTTATTGTACACGCTAACTTATTTGACTATGATTGATGCAATAAATATTATTAATAATTGTTTTAATTTTAATACATTACACAAATTACAACTCGACACGACAACGTGTACAATACGAAAATATGTTTAAAAAGTAAACCTAACATTACTCTAAGTCTTTTTAATGTTTGAACAAACCTTTGGGAGGAGAATGTGGGAAGTCATGAGATAATGGCAACTTCACGAAAAACTCCATTTTCATAAGGAGTCCTAGCTGGAAAACAGTTCCTTTCATTCAGTAAAAACCCGAAAATGCTTCTAAGACTTGTGTGGTAATCGTCCAAATTACAAACCTGGGCCTTCGATATCAGCGTAGATATTTGAAAAGTCATCCTCGTTCACACCTACTTTAATGCCCTCCGGAGGTGAATCGTTTAGATTCTTCAACTCCTTAGCAAGTTATTTCATAACATTTGGTGGAAAGTTTTCATTTGGCGCCTGAAACATGCAAGACAAATTAATAATAGTAAAAAAAATCCCATAAAGTGAAGTTGGATAAAATTCATCATCATACCATAAGCTGCAAAACTAACGGTGTAAATTCATTATACCATAAGTGAAAGATACATCTACCCTCGTTATACATGGGAATAAAGGATTTACTCAAATGTGAAGTTAGATGAAAGTAAACCAACAATAAAGTGAGATAGAATAAGTATTATACCATGGTTAATATTGTCGCTGTTGGCTGCAAGCAAATAGCAAATCTGTGACCCCAGGCTTCGAGTTCAGAGGATGAAGATGATTTAGGCTGCAGATATTAAGGCAAAAATGATTATCTCATAACCAATACATGAAACAAAAAATTGAATCTGACACAAGGGAGAGCATAAATAAATATTTATATTTAATATTCAAGTATCCATCGATTTATACCCTCAGCTATTAAAGATTAAATTAGAATTGATATTCCAAAGTAATGACGATTGTAGCATAAACAGATTTTGGTCAGCTTCCCTGTATTATGAGTTAATTCTATTCCATAAATCTACGATTAATCCCTTCTCTCCTTATATAAAACATAGAGTGAAACAGTATTTTCTAGCATAAGTACATAACCATTTTCAGTGATTAAGCATAGATAGAAGGATATGTATACCATTCATAGATAACCAAGGATAAAAAAGAAATATAACTGCTGGGAGGAAAAATTAAGCACGATGGATAATGTAAACAATGTTTGCAGAACATCGTATCCCTACAATACTTTACAAACAATACACACGCGTGCATAGAAGCCCATTCACAGAGGTTCACCCAACATAACAGGAAAAAAGATCAACATTTTCTACTCTAATCAAAAATTAAAAAAATCAGGCAATTTATACATCATAATCACTTAAAATCAGCCCATTTCATGATTAACGTTTACAAACATTAATTTTTCAAACTGCTCGAGAACGAAAGAGGATTGGCAAATGTCAATTGGATGATGAGAAAACAATCTGCACGGGTACAAATGCAGTAAAACGGTTGTCTTTCAGAGAAGAATCGAAGGAAGCAAATCAAGATAAAAACCCTAATGCGAGACAAAACCTGACCTTACAATCGAACTAAAAGAAACGAACAAATTGGGACTTATACGTACATTGAACATCAAAATCCTCCCAAGCAAGAGAAGTTATAGCTTAAAGTGCACAGTGATCACAAACGAACCGTTCTAAAAAGAAGAGCTTCGTTCGATCTAAACTCAAAATTAAAACTTAAATTACAGTCCAAATGTGGATAGAATACGCGGAGATAAGAAGTCAGATCCAAAGGAGGAAAAAGAAACAACCTTCTTTGCAAGAACCAAACAGTAAGATTCACGGAGAGAGAGAGAGAGAGGGTGGGCTTGCACGGCAGAGAGTGATCAGTGAAGATTGAAGAAGGCCCACTCTGAATGATTTTGTGGAGCAACTATTAAAAATAAAAATAATAATAATAAATATTAATTACTCTCTATTAATCAAATATCTCTTTTATAAATAATCTTTTAAATTTTACCATAATTTTAATTTATATTTTACCATTATATATATTTATTGAATAACATAGTTAAAATTAAAAACAATATATAATGATAAAAAAAAGATAAATAAATTATAATAATTTCATGAAATTAATATTTCTTCCTAAGCTAAATAAGTTAAATAAAAATAAAATTTCTCATTTGAGGTTACTCTATATTTATGCAAGTCATTAGAATTAACAAAATTAGGGTTGGGCAACCCAAACCGGATCTTAAGGTCTGGCCCAAAACCGAAAGGTCCGGCCGGGTACGAGTAGGATAACAGGTAAAAATATGAATTTTGAGTTCAGGTAAACGGTAGGGAATCTGGGTACCATATATTATAAAAATACATGATACTTGTGTTTAATACCCGTAGGCCAGCCTTCCAAGAATTAATTTTACGATTTTTTCAATGATATTCTGTTTTTTTCATCAAAACCCAAAAATACTCGGATCCTACCTGGAATACCAAGATCCGGGTAAGCAACATTTCAGAAAGATTTAAATTTCGGGTAGACCAAAAAATACACGGATCCTACCCGGATCCGGGTATTTTTCCATTTTTTCGGGTAGGTCTGGGTTTTGGGTACTGCTTCATACCAGATACCCGAACGGACCGAGTATTTTTTTTAATTCGTTAATTATTGACAAACAAAGTATCTATCGTAATACTCTCAAAAAACAACTAAAGTATAAACAAAAAATATATTATTTTATTATATTTAGATTGAGTTTTGAGTGATTAGACTGGATATAAAGTTGGCTTTTGAATTTATAGCTGCTTTTATTTGACTTTAGGTTAGGATTTATCTAATTTTCTCGAATTAAAAAATATATTTATAAAAAAACGTGACAACACGATATTCATTGAAATTATGATAAAGTTTAATTTTATTTATTGACGAACAAAGCATCTATATTAATACTCTAATAAATAAATAAAATGTAAACAAAAAGTTTATTTTTTATTATATTTTAGTCAGATTTTGAGTGATCAAATCGAGTTTAGAACCAATTTTTAAATTTATATCAGATTTTATTTGACTTCATGTTGAGTTTGATCCAATTTTTGGTTATTTTTTACTCACGGTCTGGTTCTTCGATTTTACAGCTTTATTGTTCTCTTCAGACCATGGTCATGTTTGATTTTGCCAACACTAATTTTTGGTGTTGTCCCTCTCTATTCAGTTGAAACTTTAGAAGTCGAGCGAGGTAAATAATAGTTTTCTTGATGGTAAATTTGTGATTCTTTCTGAAATGTTGCTTACCCGGATCCGAGTATTACGGGTATTTTTGAGTTTTGATGAAAAAAAAATAGAATATCATTTAAAAAATCGTAAAAATGATTCTTGGATGGCTAGAGTGGGCTGGGCTATGGGTATTAAACACGTGTATCATGTATTTTTACAATACCCTGTACCTGGACTCCCTACCCGTTTACCGAACTCGAAATCCATATTTTTACCCGTTATCTTACTCGTACCAGGCCCGGACCTTACGATTTCGGGCCAAACCTTTAGGTCCGGTTCGGGTTGCCCAGCCCTAAGAGGAATACTGGTTCCCGTCATTTTTGTAGTCAATCTAATAAAACACCGATCCTCAATCAAACATCAATCATCGAAATTTAAATACTTAGACATGAATCAATTTGATTTTATCTTTTAAAATAATTTTAAATAACGTTTTTTTTTAATTTAATAGATTAAACTTATTTTTAAGAAGATTTTCATTTCACATTCAATAATAGAGTTATTTGTTGAGCTTTCAAATTGCCCTAAGACTCTAAAAAACCAAACCCAAACCTTAATTTAGGAGAAATTAATATTTTTTTTTAAATTACTGAACCAACCCAAATGGTAGGTGTGAGACCGGTAAGTTCTGGTCTGACTTTAATTGAAAATGAATCTAATTTGATGAATCAAATTTTATAAAATTATATTCGAACTTAATTAATTTGATTCAAATTCAACACAAAATTTAAGTTGGTCTAGATTCAAACTTACATTCAATTTCATGAAATTCAAACACCCAAATTGTCAGTCTAAACTAACTAAAAATTAATTATTTTTTTAAAAAATTTAAATTTTATCAATTAACTAACCTAATCTGATTGGTCAATTTTTATAAAATTAAATTCGAACTCAATTTTTTATATATTCGATCAAATCTAAATTTGACTCAAAATTTTTAATTGATTTCGGTCATAATCCACATTAATTTTTTTAATTAAAAATTAATATAATCGATCTAAATAGTTAGTTTAGGTCGAGTTGACAGATCGATCCGATTCGATTGCATCTACAAATCAGTCCAGACAAACCTTACCCTTAAAAAGGGAGTTTGAAGTTTCCAATTTTGGAATAAATTAAAAAGAAAAGAAGATCCCAATTTAAATTTAGGAAACAAAATGCAGTTCAATCATGGGAATTAGGGCCATGACTAATCTGCATCCATTTCTTCTAGCGCCTGCCTAGCTGCTTCCTTGGCCTCCTCTAAAAGGTCATCTGGAACCTGTTCATATAACCACCAAATCATCACTCTAATCTACAACCTCAATCCCTCCAATTTTTGTCTAAAATAAAAAACATTTCTTCGAATAGTCATTCTCGACGAGATTATGTTCATGCCCAGTATGAAAAACGAGAAGAGAAACAAACATGTTTCGTTGGGTTTATTTTCCTAATTTGCAAGATCGCAACTAAAGAGAAGACATAAAATTGTAGAGTCGAAAGAGGAAGAACAGAAGAAGCTTTTTTACGCATCACGATTCAAACACTACCGAGATTTGGAACAGAGTAACTAGTACGAACAACATTAGATAAATATTCTCCTAGGTCGTAGCGGAATCATTGGGAAAAAAACATTTTAGCCACAGAAAACGATCAATGATGCAAAAAAGATAATACCAGATTTATTTTCTTAGTATACATTTTTATTAAACATGTTAATATGTTGAAAGTTAATTAATGCAATATATTATAAATAAGTATTTTAATTAGATCAATCATAACTCGTCACATCAATTATAATAAGAATGTATGCAAGAAAGTAAACTTAATGTTACGAAATCAAAATACCTTTTGGTGTTGGCGATTTGATTCGTCGCATACCCAGCTCAATTCCAATTCAAAGTCCTTGTCCTTTGCCTCGTCATGTACTCCATAAATTCTGCATATTTTATGGATATTACCTGATTAATTAAAACAAAGTAGATGATCCAATCCAACATAATCAGTTTCATCTGCAGATAAGTTTTTTTCTCGCTTATTTCCATCTTTTTTTAATACAATTAAAAAAACAATCAGTCAAAATTTTACTTGTCAGCGTCCTCTTCTCAATGAAGATGTATTAACAGGCGGCAATATAAGGACTCAATTGCAATCTATTTTACTCTGAAAAAGTTTGCAATATTTACTTACATCTTGGCTACTTCAATAACCCCTTGCCGGCAAGTCATATCAGAAAGCTTCAACTTTTCTATCTCTCTGCCATTGCATAATTTTTATATAAGAAATCCTTGACAAAACATTTTCAGACTAAATAATAGGTTAATGTCACTGACAATGATAATATAAACGTCTAACCAAGCATGCTTTCAAACAAGAATGCAAGAAATTGAAGATGCCTTTCTTAATCCACTTGATAGGGCCCAACCGGGCCGAGCCAAGGAGGTCTTTATCATTTTGTTATTTAATGTTGAGTCAAGAGGTTTAATTTTAGGGTAAGTATAAATATATGTAGGATTTGTGTTTTGAGGGTTATCAAAGAATTTTTGGAAAATCTTGAGGGAGGGGTGAGCCTCCATCAATTGCTCATCAAGGGAGAGAGAAGAGTCTCCATTAATTGCTCTTCATTTTACTTTGTTTTGTGTTCTTGGTATTCATCTGTTTTTTTTATCATATTATCGTGTTCTATTCTATTTTCAGGAAATGTAGATTATCCGAGATGGGCATTAATTTTTTTGACTGATACTATTTTTGTTGATCATATAAAATCCAACTTGGATGCTTGAGTCACCCAAATTAAGGTTATGATTAAAAACATAGACAATGACATCAATAAATCCAGAAAAATAACAAAAATCTGTCCACATTTTGACATAAAAAGTGAAAGTTAGCTTACGTTTTAGCCGTTTGTCTACCCTTCCCAATGGCAGCACCAAAATACCTCTAGAATAAACAATACAACACATTGGTAGAAAAATCATAGAAAAAAGTAGCAAAAAAAAGTAAGTATAAATCCGCAAAAATCAAACAGCAGAAAGAATATTGTAACATGAATTATACAAACTTCAGCTTACATATGAAACACCCGAGGGTTCAACCATGCAAAGCTGTGGGCCATCCCTATCATAGCCTCCAAGAATCACCCCACATCCAAAGGGTCTGAAGCACCAAATTTCTTGTCATGAGCAAAAACTTCGAAAAATGAAAAAGAAAAAAAGAAAACCAAACTAAATACTATGGGCCAATTTTAACCAAACCTGAGCCACCAGTATAATGTACATAGATGAACATAACTAGCAACACGCTGAGCAAGCTCCTTCACAGGAATAGATTCCCCGTATGTACTGCATAAATAAACCACAACAACATGAAATAAGTTCTAATGCAATTGCATTCAGATGCCAGACACCGAACACATAAATGACTACAAAAAATCATAGCTCACAAAAGATAAATTGTCGTGATTCTATAGTAATTTTAATTTCCATAAAGGAAGAATTATCTGTATCATTTTCAACGCGATATTTAAAATAATAATTAAAAGAAAACTCTTACTAACAGCAATAGAAAGAAACATAATAAAATTTGTATATTTCCCTTTGAAGATAGAACACAAATTAATAAAGAAACTATTGAGCCTCAAAAACATCTGTTGTTCTTAACTCTTCGTATGCCCAAAAAATGGTATAATCAACAAAATATAAAAGGGGAGGCAAATATAAAGATGGAACCAAGTCATGACACTAAGAAATAATTGTTCATCCTTTGACCAGTACACTTAAATGAATATGAACCTTACCGACACTCTTCTATGACTGTCATCAGATGGAGCCATATATATAGAATGTGAATAACCATGACCATAAGAATATATAAGTGATGACTGTTACCCAATAACCATGCATGAATTAAGAAACATAAGCCCAAAGAAAAACTTCCCATTCTCCTACGTTACAGTATATTAACCATCTTTTTCAATCCATCAGAAGCATTATGTTTCAAGAATACTGAAAGTCATCCATAATAGATATGGAGTCCTGATCACTAGTAGTGAATATGACCAAGAAAGGGTCTTATTGTTTATTGAACACTGACAAGTAACATACACGAGAAACTTCAAAGGCTTTTCTCCTCCACTTGATTCCTCTACCTGAATGTTCTCTTCTATTTCCTTCATATTCTTTTAAACTTCCACTAACTACTTCTGCCTAATTAGAATTGCATCCAAACTATCTCTCCACCCTTTAAAACACAACATGTTCTCAGAGTGAGGAAAAAATTCCTTTGATCTAAGGAGGTTTCCAAGGATCATGTGCTGCTCTCGATTGCATTGTGAACAAAGAGATTATGATTGAAGTTGCTGATATTGAATCTGCAAGTGAATTTGTTTGAAGAAGCTTGCAAAGTAGAATTCCAACTGGTCTTACATTAGAAATGAGCTAACACATAACAAACCTAAATTTCAAATAGAACTCCAAATGAGTTGTCCAGCTTCCATGACCATGCTTATTTCCAATTGGTACTAACCCACTTTCTCAGGCTCAAAATTTAATCTCACCATATGACACAATCATCTTATTTCTCATTAGGATTTCTCCAAACTCTTTCTCCCACCCTAAGAAATTGTTCCCTCAAAATAGCCTCATGTGTTGTGATACCAATGATAGGATCAAGAAACTATCATATTGTTTATTGAACACTAACATATCTCCTCCTCTAGTTGATTCCTCTACCCAAATTTTCCTCTCCACCCCACCTATTTTATTAAATACTCATACTTTATTAACTTCCCTAAACTTTCACAGAATTTCACCGACTACAATTGAGTCCTATCATAGGCCAACAAGAAATATGATGATGATAGATTCAAAAGACGCTGGAGAAAAGATCCTAATTGAATCCCACAACGTAGTCAAGAACTACACATTATCTCAATAGCTTAAGGCACAAAACAAATCTTCATCATTAGACGGCTACATCTCACTAAATGCTTTAGGGAAAACAAGCCATATAAATTAAAGGCCACCAAAAGGCTTCCATGGTAGGTATGACCCCTTGTCAATCATCAGGAACCAAAATATGTAGTAAGAGTAGGTTCTAAAGTTATCAATAAATCCAAAAGAAAAATTCAATGCAGCATCACATTGCCTAGTCCATGGCTGTAGCAATTTTCTCAACAGCTTAAGGCTCAAAATTAATTGCCATAATGAGATCGCTACATATGATGAAACCCATGGTCCCAAGTCCAAAAAGTAGAATTCAATTAATGTTTTTCAATTTCAATACAATTATTTTTCATTCAAATAGATAAGGAATGACTTGTGGTACTACTCCCACCTAAGAAATGAATTCCTAAATAGTTATACAAGTATAATGCATTACAAGTACGACTTCACAATGTTAGTTGCGAGCGAAGAAGATTTTGAATAATGAAACGTTGTACAGAGAGAGAAGGTGATAAATGATGTAAATCATCAGTGGAACCTTTCATAGTTGGATGCTTCTGACTTGGCTCGAGCAACTATTTGCCTCCCATCAGCTGCTAAGCCTGCTACAGCCTGTAATTAGGTGATTGAAATTAAGAAGAAATACATGAAAATACCTTAGAATAAAATGTCTGTGCCATAGAAAAGTATGAATACTTTTAATGACATACAAAATTACCTAGTAAACTTTCACATAGAATCCATAAAGAGAATAATCACATAAACAGTAAAAAATTGTGGACCAGTATGGAAAGAAAAGCATTCTGGGGTGGACAACATGTACCATGCCAGACTGGCGGTGAACGGAATGAATCCTTCTATTAGAATCTGGCAGCATCATCTTTGAGGTTAAAAGCTTCTCTACTCCCTGATCAAAACAAATTACAACCAAAATTTTCATGCCAGGAACTATAACAGAGAACTAACTTCACTTTTTATAATAATAAAGAGAATAGAATCGCATCAAAGAAAATTTACCATTACTACTCCATCTTTGCATTTGATGCCAACAACGGTCCTGCAAACGAGTTCCAAAGTTTCAGAACTGAAGAGCGTGAACTTCGGTAAAATCGAACATAAAAAGGGATTCAGGGAAATTACTTCTCAGTTGTCCCGTAACCCACTTCTCAGGGCAATCAAGCACAGAAAGACAAAAAATATTATGAGTTTAAAGTATATATAAGAAGAAAATGTAACTGTACCCGCTGTTGTCGACGGCTTTGGCGGCGTACTCGATCTGGAATACACGGCCATCGGGGGAGAAAGTAGTAACCGAGAGATCATAGCCAGTCCCGATGCTGCTCATCCTCTTCTGCTTCTTTGCTCTTCCTTTCGCTCAGGCTATGGTGATTTCGAAGATCAGTGGTCGAATGTCGAGAGCAAAGAAAAATGGCGCTACAAGCTCCGAAAGTTTGGAGGCTTGTCGATTTCTTTCCCTTCAAGAAAATAACAGCCCGGCTCCGACCCAATTAACAAAACCGAAGCCGCCGAATTCGGATATGACCCGGCTCATGAATAATTAATTTTTTATATAATTTTTATTTTGTTTATTCAATCAATTAATAAATTGCCCACATTTACCATATATATACGTGACTCTAGATATGCTTGAAGAACTAGAGTGATGCAGTTAAAAAAATTAACAACGAGATAATAATTTAGGGGAGGAATTCAAAAATTTAGAATTAAAAAGTTATTAAGTTATAAATGATAATTTTATGTAATTTTTTATATTTATATTTTTTATATATATAATTTTTATACTTATAATGTTTTTATATGTAATTTTTACCATTGTGATTTTTAGAATTCGTATAATTTAATCTCAATGATATGTTATTTTTTTAATAATAAAAAATATATTTACGTATGTTAAGACTCGTCTGGCTCAGTTCTTGTAGGCTCTAGGCTCGCAAGCCGGCTCGAACAAAAATTTTAAAAAAAAATTCGACAAACTCGGCTCGACACGCTCAGCTTAAAAAGCTCGACAAGCTCGACGAACCAAAAAAATTCTGGCTCCTCTCGCTCTAGCCGGCTTGATTGCGAGCTCAATTACTGGCTCTATCTAGTGGTGAGCAAAATCAAACTATAACCATAAATTTGACCAGAACCGTTGGTTTTAATTCGGTCTTAGTTTTATTTTTTTAAAAACTGTGATTTATGAGTCAGTCTCGATTTTTAAGAGTAAAAAATTATTAAATCAGAACTAAGACTGTGAATTAAATAAATTTTAAAATTAATTAAAACTCAAATTAAATTCTAATAAAATATAATATAAATATCTAGCGTCTAGCATTGCTACTGTAAAACTGTTATCTGATTACATGTCTAAGCATACACTAAGTTCTCAACTACTGATGCAGATTTAGTAGGTTTCATTTCCTTTCGTTCGAAATTATTTTTTGGACTTTGCATTTTATTAAAAAAATTTGCTTTCTAAATTGGAGCTATACTAGCTAAACATTTTTCATTCTGAATCTCTTTGATATTCGATTAGTATATCTTTTGTGAAACAATTTTAATAATTTTTCACAATTTTAAAGAATTTGACAAGGAATTTCTTCCCCCATCCTCGGAGCTTATGCAGGGCAGCGGATCCGAGCCGAGGCATTTCCATTTACCAAATTTGGACGCTTAGACGGAAGATATTTGAATGCGTGATCGAGTCCATGATTTGCTTTCAATTCGAAAGATGCTTTGGTCGAATCAACGATTGAATAAGCGTAGCGATCGAAGTAATCTATTGGTGGAAAAGAAAGTGAAGAAAATCGAATAAACGGAACGCTGGAGCCGATTCAGGAAGCAGTACAGTCCTCGAAGGCTTCCGTCGCCGCGAGTGCCGCCGGGAACGGGAGGATCCGTTACCGATCTCCGTCCTCCACCGAACTTCTCGAAGGCCAGGCGGTTTCTCCGCCGCATCCGGATAACCAAAGATTAGGTCTACTGGAATTTGATAAAATGCTCCGGCGACCTGGTAAGCAGCAACATGAGTCTATTTCCGACAAGATCTATAAATTGAGAGGAGTTTTGTTTCTCCTCTCGGTTCCTCTGCTCCTCATCTTCATTGTTCTATTCGTAATGCCTACCGGAGACGATTATTCGCTCAACAACCGCAAGGTGTCCCCTAATCATTGCTCTAAAAATACGAATACCTTTGCTGTTATCTTTGATGCTGGTAGTTCTGGTAGCCGCGTCCATGTATTTCGCTTCGATCACAATCTTGATCTCCTTCCCATTGGTAAAGAAATTGAGCTTTTCAAACAGGTAATGCATTAGTGTTTTTAACTGATCCTTTCCTCATAAATTTCTCAATTCATCGATTGAATTTTCTTCCTTCCAGTGGACAGTGGTCATAGTCTTAGTTAACGGTTGGTTCATTTCTCTATAGCTTACACCGGGACTTAGTGCATATGCTGACAATCCACAAAGAGCCGCAGCTTCGTTAAACTCTCTCTTAGAGGAAGCGGAGAACGCAGTTCCGTTGGAGTTGCGTCCCTTGACACCTGTTAGAGTTGGGGTTTGTTCATCTTCCATGGTCTCTTGCGCATTAATTTGCTCCACCCGAGATGATCCTTAATTTGGGTTTCAACTCAGGCCACTGCAGGATTAAGGGCACTTGAAGGTGACACTTCGGATAGAATTTTGCAAGCAGTAAGCATGATTATGCAATTCAATTTTCAGAGTTTGGAACCATTTTATATTGGATAATGACAAAGCTCTGTTTAAGGTTAGGGATCTTTTGCAACATAATAGCACCCTCAAGTCTGAACCTGATGGGGTTGCTGTTATTGATGGAACTAAAGAAGGTTCTTATGAATGGGTAAGATTATCCGAATCACTTATAGTCTTGATCATACTTTAAATCTTTCTGTTTGGTTAAGAGTCAGAGCTTGGAATATACTAGAATGCACTTGAGGCCATATTTGATTGGCATTGTCAAAATTGATAACTTAACAACTAGTCTTTTTCACCGGATCATTAGGAGAAGCAGCTAGTCATTTATGGAGATTAAAAAGATTGGGCAGTAATTGATGGAGTGTTTGAAGTCATTTTGTTTGTTCTTCATGTTGCTGGAGGTTTGATCCCACTTCACATTGCCAATGGTAGAGAGTGGAGAAGAAGCGATGAATATCTTGAAGTATATCGTTTTCCCTTGTGTGTTTGCTGTTTCTGTGTCCTTGTGTTTTCTTGAGTGGAAGAGATGGAAAGAAAGATTTGATTGGTAAAGCATATGTCAAAAGCAAAGTCTTGCTGAAAGGGCAGTTTGGGCATTGTGTCTTCTTGAGGTGGTTGGGTGGTAGCATGTTGGTGGTTGAGTAATCTATAACTGGAGATATGAGAGCAGAAGGAGAAAGGGACGATAATTTGTGAGTTGTATAAGAATAAGGTGTAGTCAGTTTCCAATTATGTGGAGCATTCCAGACTTGTTGGTAGTTTAGGGTTCTGAGTTGATTAACATCTTTGTTGAAGTAGTCTGTTTAAGGGTTCATTATGCATAATGTAGCTTTAGAACTTTTTTGTTGGGAGAGGTTATTCTCTTTCTCTCTTGTAATTTTGTAAATTGTCTTGCTTGACGCAAGTAGTTGCTATAACAAAAAAAACTTTGGAGCTTAAGGTTGAGCAAAGGAATATCAAAAGATTAAATTAATTTCAACGAAATGGTAAATCCTAGCCTCATCACATATTTTGCTGATTTTTATCTTTCCTCATTCATCTTTAATTTCTATACGAATGATATAATTGTTTCGATCATTTTTCATCGAAAGATCTTTATAGAATATAAGTTAAGCCTGTACATGGAGGACTCTGTTAAAAAGTACATTCAATAATTAATAAATATAAATTAAACAGTCTTGCTTTGAGAGTAATAGTATTATAAATATTGCAATTTTCACTTTTCTTTATAGATTAAGGCATTTAATCAAAGTGTATGACACATTGCTGCAGTATTCGTAGTTATAGTTTAGTTAGACCAATGCAAGATTAATTACTTTGGATATTTAGTCTTGGTTGCCCAATAATCTCATGTATGAAGACTTGTGCTGCGCTTGTGCAGCAAGAATTTCTTTCCGTTCTGGTCATTTTTTCTTTGCATTTGTATTCATTGTTATTTCTTATATTCTAAACTTGGCTACTGCATTTAGGTTACTATCAATTATTTGCTAGGAAACCTGGGCAAGAAATTCGAGGATACAGTTGGAATAATTGACCTTGGGGGTGGATCAGTTCAGATGGCATATGCTATTGCAGGGTCTAATGCAGAGTCAAGAATATCAGAGGAGGAGAATACATATGTAAAACAAATGTATTTGAAGGGATACAGTATAACCTTTATGTTCACAGGTATGTTTACTTCCTCGCAAGAGGTGTTTGTTCATTGCAGCACTTTTTGTGTATCGTTTTCTGGTCCCTCTTACTTTATTGACAAATTGGAGATTGAACAATTGTCCCATATAAATGTTTTATTGAGGTTAAAATTGAAGCTACTAATAACATTATACTTATTTCATTTGCTTAACAAAAATTTTATTTAGCCATTTAACATTGTGATTGATTTCTGTTCTGTAACTAAATTCCTATCGACGTCATTCTGTAGATAATTGTGAGAAGAATAATTGTTTCTCAATGAATCAGCACATGGAAATATAGAGAGAAGTTTCTTGGAAACTTCTGGATATATATAGTCTACTTGAATTTAAAATCACATTTTGGAAGGGATATGATTAAGCCACTCATCTTATCTGCATACTATCTAAATTAAATTTGTTACTCTGACAATCTTTTGCCTTTCTGATTGCTTATCACTAGAATATAATGCATGAACTAATTATGTTTTTTGCATATGGAATGAAGTTATTTGCATTATGGGTTGCTGTCTGCTAGAGCGGAGATTTTGAAAGTCTCCAAAGATTCAGAAAGCCCATGTATCTTAGCCGGCTATGAAGGTAATGCCTATGGCTTGCCCTAAGTAAGACTGGGCAATCTTATAGCCTATAGAGCTTTAACACTTTCATGGTTGATAATATATCAGCTTTCTACTTCACTTCTCTTTATCGTATGATTGCAAAATTACCTTTTTATTTTGTTCACTACTCCCAACCTTCATTGCTGAGGCACTGCGTGATCTTCATTGCCATTTTCTTTCTACCAACCCTCATTGACATTTGGGTGGTCCTTTTCTTTGTGCTTCTTGCTTTTTTATCGTCACTCCCAATTGCTCAAGCAAAAACAAAAAAAACACAAATTCTGCAACGGTCTCATTGTTCTGAGTCTTTGATTTTGAGCAAAAAAGTCATTCTTTTTCAGCTTGTTATGTACTCCTTCACCATATGGTCTTATATTTTTTCTAATAATTCTTTTTTAAACATATTCAATGAATAATGCTAGTTTCATCTTCTTAGCATATATTCTTATTGTACATGCTAACCTGTCGAGCTGTGATTAGTGTAATAAATATATTATTTGAATTGTAATATATTAAATACATTTTATATAAATAAATCATAGTTCAGTTTGTTTGTATATGCAATAAAAAAATATGTTAAGAAGACAAATTTAACATTATCTATATTCAATTCTACAGGATTTTCAATTTCTTAAGACCATTGACAGCCAGTGAGATAAAAAGTAGCCGAATTCTCATTGTAGATTTAGTTTTTACTTGCAGCCAGTGTCATTTCTTTACTATTGTAAAAATCTTTCCTTTTGGGATTTCACTAGAGATAAAGTGGATCTCATATGTGCAATGCTACCCCTCTCGTGCAGGTTCTTACCAATATGGGGGAGAGGACTTTAATGTATCTTCTAATCCATCTGGATCTAACTTGGAGCAATGTAAACGATCAGCAGTTAAGGCTCTCAAAGTCAATGAACCCACTTGTACTTATATGAAATGCACGTTTAACGGCGTATGGAATGGTGGTGGAGGAGACGGGCAGAAGAATCTATTTGTCGCTTCGTTTTTCTTCGATAGAGCAGCCGAGGTAATCATTCTTTTTCTTTGTTCTTCTTCTATAAGAGATTTAGTGGTGGGCAAAACTGGACCAGGACTACCAACTGATCCGTATGGTCCAAATTCTTAAGACCGTAAAATTGGAACCTGATGGTGTGTAAAAAAGACCCAAAATTAGATAAAACCCAACAAATAACTAATTAAAACCCATTATAAATTCAGTTTCAAACTTGATTCAAATATTGAAAACTCAACCCTTAGTACAATAAAAAATATATTTTTATTTTTATATTTTATTTTTTTAAAATATTAAAAACGAACCGAGACAAACCAAAACGGCACTATTTACGGTTCCGGTTTCAATTCATCTCTACCGTGCCCACCACTAAAGAGACCAAGTGAATATTTGATGTCGATTACAAAAAAACACGATATATGTCAAGTTTATATGTTAAATACAATGAAAAGTGATCGTTAAAGATCGACTTGACCCACTAGGCTACTAATTGTAATCGAATGCAGGCTGGTTTTGCCGATCCCAAGAAACCAACGGCAGACGTTCATCCTGGAGATTTCGAAGAAGCAGCCAAACGAGCATGCCAAACTACACTCGAAGATGCCAAGTCGGTGTATCCAAATGTCAAGCCAGATAACCTTCCATACTTATGCATGGATCTGGTTTACGAGTACACTTTACTCGTCAACGGTTTTGGTAATTTGCATTCGAAACATTATTCGGTTCGATGAACAAATATACGGCGAAAATTTCAACCCGAGATCACATTGTTTTTGTCTTTTTTTAACAGGTCTGCATCCATGGCAGAAAATAACTTTGGTGAAGCAGGTTGAATATCACAACTCTCTGGTTGAGGCAGCATGGCCTCTGGGCAGTGCTATTGAAGCAGTTTCCTCTTTATAGATGATGAGATTTGGAGTATCCTTTTTTTGTCGAAATTATTATTTTTTTAAAAGCCGGAAATAAAATTTTAATTTGATTTAAGTGCGATCTAATTTGATAGTCTTGTCGTCCTTAAAATCGTTGCAAATTTGGGCCGAAACTTTGTTAAAAATTGGTTTGGTTCGTATGAATTAGATTAGGATACATGGTCTAATTGCCGATCCAAGGATTCAATCTCTTCGGATCATAATTTTGCTTCAATCCTAAAGCACTAACCGTTGATCTTCCTCTTTGTGGTAATATCGTAGCACTTCTATAATATATTTTTTGAGAAAAATATTATGCTGATAATATTTTTTAAAGTATTTTATGAAACTCATCTCAAAACATACAATATTATATTAATAAATTCAATAGACTTTACGAATAGTATTAGAGTCCTTTCTAACGTGCAATTGTGGCATCTTGGACCCATTAAATGGAGTGAATTGTGCAACCCACTTGGTGAAAGGCATAAAAATGTGCAATTTCACAAGCTTAGTAGTAGAAAAAGATGATAATTCAGTCTAACTAATACAACTTGTTTTGAGCATAAGCTGGAAGCAAAGTCAAGCGAGCAACAATGATCAGAAAGCTCTGCATCATATTTTAATCTCAAAATTATAAACCAAAACAAAAATAGTATATGATCAAAATAAACCGAAACCAAATCAAAAAGTTATAGTTCATCACACTTTATTTATTATTTTAATATAACAATAATCCATCATGGGCACCCGGCAAAATACTTAAAAGAGTAAACTGGAGAAGGGTGACTAAAAAATGTGCAAGCTTAGCATAAATTTTCTGTCATTGAAGCTTCAAAGTCATCATACTTCGAACACAATGCAAGGCTCCCACCAATCACTGACCGATTCAACAAGNACAATAAATGGTATAAAAAGATTGGAGAATTGTGTATTACCCTCACCATCTTCATCGTGTGTAACTAACCACAGTGGAAGGATTGTGCCTAAGCTCGATCATGAACTTGAAGACGCAACAATGCATCATACTTTAGAATAATCAGATCATAAACATATTATGCCCTTATTATCTTACATTCAAAACCTCTGAGGAGAAAATATTGTGAACGCGGAAAATGTGTTTTCAGCTTGAATAGTGGAAAAAACTGAAGTCGGATTAGACAGTTTTAATTTTATCTAAAAATCTGATTTACATTTTTTAAGGAATGACTTAGGCGGATAAACTTTAAAAAATTGGTAAAGAAAAAACAGTATTGTGTAAAGAAATACTTTAGTAGAAGACTTGAAGCATAGACTGAAATCCAACACAAAAACAACGAAATTTCGTACTGTACCATTCAGAATAATCTAAAACAAATCTAGAGTTACACGGCTCCCGAAAAAATTACCCATCCAAGCAATGCATGTGGTACATACAGTTTTAAACAAAATGGAAGTTGTGCAGAATCTTCAAAGAAAAAAAACAGTCATATAGAGGAAGCAATAATTAAAAAGAAAACAAAAAGAGAGCAAAGTTAGGGTTTGAGCCTGCGAAGCCTTCATCGCCATGCAATCGACATTGCAGGAACATTAAAAAGGCTCAGACAGCAGGCCGTCTTCATCGCAGAGGCAAAAGCGAGACGGAATCATCTCCGACACCTTTTCAACAATTCTTTCGAAACTAACCAACTGTCGCCCCCTCTCTTAGCCATTGGCTGAGCCTCCTTCACCAGCAGAGGCGCCGGTGGGTGGCTCAGAGCAAGACGCAGAGAGGATTGATGGGATCGACAACGGAAGATATCTCAAGAGAGGATGATGAAAAGGATTTAGGGATTTCATCGCCGTCCCTTCCCCTGCTCGGATAAGATCAAGTAGTCGATTTCAGACTAGGGCTTCGGCGTTGTATTTATACTGATATTAAGACCACGCTGCCCCTTGGGATGAATAAATAAGAATTATTTGTTATACTTAAAATAATTTTTAAAAAACTATGATTTATGAGCAGATAACAATCTTTATGAGTAAAAAATCGTAAAATTAGAACTGGAGTCTGTGAGTCAAAAAAGTTTTAAAATCGAGTAAAATATGACTCAAACTCTAATAGAATCTGATATAAAATTAAATTAAATTAAAACTGTGAGTTTCGATTCTAATTTTATTTCGAGATAAAACCAGATCAGATCTTCTTACCATACTTTTTGACAATTCAAATAAATTGTCAAGATTTAATCAATTCAAATATATTTAATAAATAAAAATAAAAATAATTATTTATTATTTGAATTAAACCAATCATACGATGATAAGTCAGAGGATATTGAAAAGTGACATGACAATAAGGTAATTGTAGACTAAATCAACTAGCAATTGTAATTATTATTATTTGACTAATAATATTAACGATGATGATCTACAACATGAGTGGTATCGATTTTTTGAAACGTGTTTCTCCAATATACGCGATCGGGTCTACACGTTGCAATTCTTTATGGTTCATATTGTTCTTAAACTACAATCATCTTTTTTTACTAGTTTTTTTCTACCAAAAGTCGAAATCTCTCGCCCCCAAGGCCCCCACACCCCGGCCTGACAACATGTGAGGGAGTTAATCACGGTGACTCGACGGCCCAGAGATGGGAGACGTTGACCTGATGTCCAAAGGAGTTACCCCAACATTGTGGGTAACAACTCCTACACTAGGACAGCACAGACGTTCCAACCCAGACTCTTTCTACCAATGCTGTCATCCTTTTTTACTAGTTTTTAATTCCTAAGTTGGTTGATTTATCAAAATTTTAATGATTTTAAATTCTTTCGACCATGACTTCCAGGTGTCAAACTAATCAAAACAGAGTTCACTTTTGAGTATAATTATCTCAAATATGAAATAGGAGACTTCAAGAACATATTAGATGCATTTGAAAACAAAGTTTGTCTATTCCGGGATCTTTTGTTTAAGAAGAAAAATTATATTTTTTATTGTATACGTATCCATGTAAAATATATAATAAAAATACTTTGAATATACCAATTACTACTCGAAGAGTAAATATGTATTAGAATTATCCTCCAACAACTTTCTCAATCATTAGCTATTTCTAGGCCATTAATTCCAAATTCTACAGTTTAGTTCAAGTCAACCTGAATGAACTAGATTTTCTTTCAATCAATACCCGAAATCTAAACCGAGGTTGAAACTAACGATATACACAGAGGCAACGATAAACAAAGTAGTTGACAGATCTATATCGACAAATATCATATATACAATTCATGAAGAAGAGATAATAATTTGAATAATTTTAGTCGATATCGGCTTGTAACTTGATAGACATGTAAAGAAGTGCGAGAAGTGCACCTTGAGGAAACGGGGCTGCATATCGACCGAGATTCGACCCGACCCAAATCGCTATAACCACCAAAGAAACCACACTGCTGCTTGATTTACCACAAATCCAGCTTGCAAATGAGAGGCAAAAAGTGAGCAAAATGCCACCTCTTCCTCCCATAACCCATGCAATTACATATCCAAGTTTGTATCCTCCATCTAGCTTCTTGTCAAACAAGGCCATTAAGCTACTTAGAGTAAGAGCTAATCGAGATCCAAATGTCCGCATTAGAAAGAAGAACAAGAATCCGGATCTCACGAATTCGGTGAATGAGCTTCTCTCTTGAACCGAGGTTTCTTCTTCCTCGTCTTCGTCACTCTCCTCACTTGCTTTATGATATTCCCGAGAAGTATCTTGTCGTGTCTTTCTTCGCAGTTCAGCCCACCGATAAATTCTCTCTCGATCTTCAATTTCGGAACTGTAATCCCATTTTCGATTGTTTGTATTCCTGGTAGTTTGCTGGAATTTCAGAGCTAGATCATACTGGTTTCTTGTCACTTCATTTGATAGCACCTGTTTGAAATTATGCAGCTTAGATTGATTAAGGAAACTGAATATGAAAGTGCAGAGAATATATGAGGCCACAGCTCAGCATTTCAAAACACAAAATTTGGCAGGGGAATGAATTGATTTTGGAAAAAAACAAATTAGCAAACGTCAAATGTCAGCATTTCAATTGTTGAATCATGGAAATATAAAAACAATATAACATCAAAAAATTTAATATTCTGTGTCACTCAAGCAGCACCGGAAAACAAATTTGGACAACAGTCTTCCACAGGACTATTACCAAGTTTGATTGTCTTCAAGACCGAAAACTATTAGCGTTTATTGGTGCACACATACTAGACTCAATTTTCATTTTGATGAGGAAGCGATAATTAGCATATCAAGAAATGAAGAACTTCTCACTTCGTATGCACAATGGATGCTCTTAAATAACTCCCCGGCTTGTGCATTCTGGCAAACATCAGGGTGATACTGCAGTAACCATACAAGTAAATCTATATTAACAACCACACAAGTAATTCATTTTGAAAAGATATAAAAATATTAAGACAAATGAGCTTGTGTCATTTTAGTGCGCCACAAGCTCAGTTACCGATGAAAATAATGAAAAGACTAAGAGATGAGCCGAAGTTGGTAGGGTGATGAAAATGCGCGCTCCGTACGTCATTGCCTATGGGCTCACCGCAAGTGCTATGTGGGCAATAGGGGTGGAAGTCGAATCAGATCGACCTGCCAAATCGATTTGAACCGACTATTTGGGTCAGATCAGATCGGTTTTTAATTTAGAAAAAAAGGATGTAAACTCAAACTGAAACTAGCTCAAAATTTTGTCGCATTCGATTCGAATCAATATACGATTGGTTTGACTTTAAATCCAATTTTATAGGAATCGTCATGTCAGATCGGGTCAGTTAATTGATCAAACTCTAATTTGTAAAGAAATAATTGAATCTCGTGGGTTTGACTTCCGAGTGTTCCATAGCCAGGTAATCCGAATCAGCCTCTTTCCAACGGTTGGCTAAGTCCTCAATTGCTAGGCACTTGGGTAGATTGCGATCGAGCTATGGCATCCTTAGGCACATCAAAACTATGTACCAAAATCTAAAAGCCTAAAGTGGATTTTGTTTATCTTTCAAATGTTAAATGGCGATGATATGCAACTCTGTGTATTTCTCTAGTTACATAAAATAAACAGAAAATGAGTATCGATTGGAAAATCAATAGGGATACCTGACGAGCAAGGAGGCGATAAGCCCTCTTGATATCTTTGGAGGTTGCAGAGCGCGAGAGGCCAAGCACTTCGTAGTGATTCTTCTGTCCGTTAATTGGGGCTGACGACGATGACGAAGAGAACGAAGAATCATGAGCCACTGAAGTAAATCGAGATCGGCGAGCTCTACTGGCTTGATGAAGATGATGGGAAAAACTCCATGGATGAGAGTCAGTGAGAGCGGAGGATAATCCGAGGGCAGAAGCCGAGCCGTTGATGTGTATGGGTCCTAGGAGATAAGCCTGCATATTATGGCTCACGCAGTCTTATTGAAAACGAAGTAGAAGATGGAGCACCACTGGCTGGCAATTTATCAATGGCGGCGAGAGCCAGAATGGACTCCTGAGCTTCATGAGATTTGATAATGGCGGACGTTTCAACCCAGCAGCAGTATGGGGCTCAAATGGCTTTTATATTATTAATTTTTCCTAAATATCAAATTAACCCCTACTATTATTATATTTTGTTAAAATAACCCCGACTATTGTATGTAATGGTACTGTATTTCTCTTTTGACCTCTGTAGCTCAGATCATCTCAATTTTCGTCGTCCTTAAACAATGGCTGCTTCCGATCAGTCAACTCATTCGGTAATTCCTGTTTTCTGAAAATTCTTTTCGTTTTTGGTGATTTCCTATCGATCATCGGCTGATCTTGTTCTTTCTTTGCCCTTCAGGCCGCCGACGATGTTAACAGTATCGATTCCGCCGACATTTCTCAATTGGTTCAAGCTCACCAGGTACTTTTTCCGATCATGGTTACTTATTCCACAAGAAAAACTGAATCATCGAATTGTTGACTGGTTACTAGTGTTGGAGTTTCAAAATCTGATTTAAATCATTGTAGCTGCGCATCAATTGATTCACGATCATGATTGCTGTTACTGTTACTGCTGCTTCAGGATAAGGCTGCTCGACTTCCACCTGATGAGGAAATTCGAACTTTTCTCCAGCATAGCCTGCGAGGAATGCTCTCGGCCTTTTCCCAGGCATGCTATTTTACGCGTACTTAGTTTATTATCACCCTATTCATCGAATTTCTATTCGGGTAAATGTTTAGATCTTATCGTAAGTTCCCTTAGGGACCTGAAGTTTACCTTAGAACGAATGTTTTCTACAGCCATGAAACTGATTTTACCCATCTAGAGTGCATAGAAATTTGCAGTTGTTGCCTTCTGTTTCACCAATTATCAGAGGAAGGAGGATAAAGAGAAAAAATGGCAATTCAGTTATTTGAAGTTCTATTTATCAAACACACTTATTGTCTGAGGTGTTGACTTCATAATGATGAGAATTTCTCTTTAGACATTGTAATAACGCAATAAAAAAACCTAGGGTAATGCAACACAATAAGCAATTCTTTTTGCGGAAATTCCATGTTAGGAAATATTAGATCCTTATGTTCTGTCAGGATTGGAATCTCCACGAATATTACTGATAATGACAGTTCCTAATCGTGGGATGTTACGATTATACTTGGATGATTTCACAATCTCTAGCGCATTGATAAAATCGTTCTGTCTAAATTAGATAGATATTTGATCAAGACTTTACTTTTACCTTTACTATTTCAGAATTTTCCTATCCAGGATCATGTATATCTCTGTATTAGTGTCTCATTATATGCAGAAGTACCAAGGCTATTCTCCAGGGTCAATGGTCGACTTTGCATGTGCTACTGATGGCTCTCCAATATTAGCAATCAGTAGTCTAGCAGATGTTATTCAGGTATGTCGATAAGCTGATTTTTACTTTTCAAATGGTTGAATAAAGTTATTCATCCTATATTTTTTACATTCTTTTGAATGTATTACATCATATTTTTAGTTGCGACAGTGGCTCTTATTTGAATTTATTGGTTGATTTCACAAGTGTGGTATCCTTTAAAAAGCTCAATTTTTTCATGTTCACAGGATTTATCAGTTGATTCGAAATGTTCATTACTTGTTGCAAAAGATCCTGAGGATAGGACAGACTTGGTTATAACTCTATATGGTGATGTTGTAACTGTAAGTTATTTTGATCCCCATTTTCTTTTGTTTTTGAGCTGATCTGTAAGAAAATATGGAACTAACTCTAGTAGCCAGAAAATACCTTTCTTGAGTTTTTGTTTTTGTGGGAAGGAGAATGTACGGTCCAGTTGTAGTTTTCTTGTGTAGAATATTACCTGAGAGAACATGATGCTTTCAAATATTGTAGGTTTCAGAAGAAGATAGAACCGCTGCCCGAAGTGTGTATTTGGCAAAGCATCCAAAGGCAGTTTCGGTATTCGTTCCTTTTCTTTTAGGCATAGAATATGTTTCTGAGCCTACTTGCAGAGACTAAATTACAATTTAATCTTGAAGGTCGACTCTGATGACCTCCAATTTATGCTCATCAAACCAATAACCATAAAATATGTGTCTGGTGTTGCCCCGGCTTTGTTAGGGTCAGGAGGTTTGTACTTAAAGCTATCTTGTTCACTTTTTTATCTGTCGTCTAATGTAAACCATGAAAAGATGGTGTCTTTTCCACTTTTTTTTCCTGTCGTTCAGTAAAATCATGAGGTGGTTTTTCAAATGCTGAGGGGCTCAAATCTGACATTTTTTGTATCTTTTTCTACTGTATCTTATGGATCCAGTAAATATGACAGTATATTCTCTTGATTATCCTCATGTGACTTGGAATTCTTTCTCATGTTTCTTTTAGAGCTCAGTGCGGAGGAGTACATAGCGGCAAAAGTTGATCCCATAGCTCAATTTTCAAAGCCTGTTGCGGTTATATCTTGTTTCCCATGTCTCATAATTCTCAACTATCCTTTTAAGTAATCCATGTCCTAGTTTACATCTTTCTAGTTGAAATAAAATGTTGTTTCAGTCTCACATGAATAGAGATCATGGTGAAGACACAAAGATCATTGTAAGACACTGGACGGGGATCCCGGTAAACTACATCTCATCTATTTTTTGCATTACTACTATCTTCCATGTACTATTGAGTCAAGTTCTGTGAAGTATATTTTCACCAATACTAAACCCCCAATATCACAGCTCATAAAATGGGGCAGGTCTGGGGACTGGGCCAAATGACTAGGGCTATAGACCCTGAAGTAAATTCACGCCCATGGGCCTTGAACAGTGATAATACATGTTATACTATAAATTATCTTACATTTACTATTGAATTAAGTTCTGTGAAGTAGGTTTTAGCCAATGTGAAATCAGTTCTAGAGGATTGAGCCAAATGATTAGGAATCTAGACTCTGAAGGAAATTTATGAGTTTTGGACTGTGATAATACATGCTTTACTATAAATGTTCAAATTCAATTAGCAAACCATTTGAGCACTGACATGTATGTAGTTCTTTAGGTGGACTACGCTGTCATGCTTGATTTGGATAGCATCGGTTTCAATGTAAAGGTACTTGAAATTCTGATCTTACTCTGATCCCCTACCAGGATTTGTTTCTATCTCTTGTAGTGTTTTTTCTTATGTCTACTGCTCTATGAACTCAGTTATCCTTTAAATTTCGAATATTTCCCCTAAATATCATTAGATTTTTTATTTCTTCTTTTTTATTGCTGTAGGCAGGATATAATGGGAAAAAAGTCCAGCTTCGAGTACCTTTTCCGAGACGTGCAGAGGATAGGAAGTAAGGCATTCAATTTTTGGCGAATCTATTTACTCGTTCATTCCCTTATGCTCATTTCTGTTACAGATTCGCTACAAAATATCATATCATAAATAATATTTCTAAAGAAAAATAAAAACCCTGAAAATTCAGACACATCCATTTTCAATACTTACTTTTAAGATTTTTTTTTCAGTTTAAGTATTTCAAATTGATCTTACCTTACACTGAATAGACATAGAACACAACCCCATGAGTGTTTTGCAGCCATGCCGAGAAACTTTCCATTGCGACAGTGATATACGGAGATGTTATAATTCTTTATTTTTACTTTTTGGATCTTTGATCTATGCAGGAGTGTGAAGACTCTTGTAATCGAAATGCTCCAAGCTGCTAATAATCCCCAAGTTTAAGTGAAACTAGTTGAAGAAAATCCAAGAGGTAATTCTAATCCAGTTTAGCCATTTATTTTATATTTCTATTTCTCCTAGGAAGATCCCTCATTAATTGATTTTTTAGGTTTTTTATTATCAATATCTTAATATATTGCACATTTTTAGAGATGTCAAACTAATTTAAGTTAGAAAAATTAAATCTCATCAAGCTATGGACCATAGAACCTTGAACTTTCTGAAACCCGGAAATTTTAGATCTTGAACCCTGAAATCCTAACACCCTCAACCATGGAACACTTAGAACCCTGTAACCTTGAATTTGTAACTCTGAACACTCGACTCTTGAACCCTGGACTTTAGACTCTGGAACTCTGAACTCTTTAACCTTGAACCCAAAACCTTGAACCTTAAAACCTCTGTTGTCTCATGCGCCAAATTGAGCCTACATGCATTATTTTTATAAATTTCTCAATATATCAGTTTGCGAAAGTAGCTTTATATTACGTTACTGTGACAATTACTCTTTGGCCCGTACATTACCCGACTCAACACACGACATCAATAGTAATTTTAATGTTCCATTACGAATTGACGCAAGCTTTGAAGCTGTAAAAGTAAACATTTATATGCTCTGGATTCAAGTGCTGGGAAAGTCTTCTAATTTTCTGTTTGCAATTTACAGATCTGAGATCGACGAAATCTGAACCAGAGACTGAATCTTGATATACCGTTAACTTTTAAACGTAATATATGTGGAACGAGGTATGGCTTCTTGGCTTGCTTCCACTTTGGATGGCTTCTTGATTTGTGGCCGATTTGTTCGTTGATTTCGAATGGATCAAATAATATACACTAATACATCATCGTACATCCATCTCCGGTTCATTTTGCACGTTTTTCTTCCCTAAATATCCACAAAAACAAAGCTGTTCCGAAATTTACATGCATCCAATAAAAACAGGAAAACAAACAGCTCTAGCCATGTCACAGTAGTTGAAGAACAATTACCTGAAACCTCTACCAAACCATGGTCAATTTGCCCTCGCTGAAGGGCCGCCCAAGGCCAATGACGCCCAAATTCGTGCATTTCTTGCACCCTCCTGGAAATTTCTTGTTTTCAGAGGTCTGAACTCAGCCCGAATCCTACTCATGTCAACTGTGTCGAGAATTCGCCCAAATATTCCCAAGTTCAAGCGTGGAACGTACAAGAACCAGAATGCTTTAAGCTGAGATAGAGTCCTTGATAACAAGAACAATGCCGTCTTTATTGTGAGGAATATGACCGAGAATACGAGATACGGCTCCGTCTTAACCATCACTTTCACTGACTTAATAATATCAAACCGCTCGATCATCGAGTTTTTGTTGTTGCATGCAACAATCTGACTGTCTTCGTAATAGCGGTCCGGTTCCAATCCTGAGAAAAATAGAAATAGGATTACAATTTCAGGCTCAATTCCGGTGGATCTCATACGAACTGTTTTGTGATTCAATTAATCGAAGTCAATAACCCGTGTCTCGGTTGCTTGTCGGAACAAGTGGGTCTGAAATTCTCAAATTTAACTCGTTTTTTAGATCAAATGAAACTTATTGCTCGAGAAGTTCATGCCTCTCGAAAGACTCCTTCACCGAGATAAGAGAGTTAGTTACCTGTAGTCCTCTTGTAAAATTGAACAAGTGAAAGAACATTTTTCGGGCCACGATATCGTTGCATCATTGTCTGGTTCACGATCAAAATTGACGGGAAGCTATGAATCCCGTATCTCGAGAGTACGCTGAGAAGTATTTGCACCAGAGGGAAAGATAAGAACAATTATTCATCCATAATTTTTCTTTAAATGCTTCTAAAAACTAATTATATGACTTAGATCACTCATATATCGCGAAAAAAGCAATTCGATCGACAAGATCTATGCGATTAAATATGTAATATTTTCCTCCAATCTCGAGTCACAAGCAGAATTACGAACCATCTTTATACAAAAATATTTGTATGTATTGATAAGTGATAACTAACATATAGGAAATAACCCAAGTCTCAAATTAAGGTGTGAAATTCGATTCACTCAATTCTAAATCCATTAAAATTTGTATGAAAACAACCAGAGCGTTTAAACTAGACAAATTCTGAGTAAAAATAATCAGCGACTTGGCAAAACCGGACCAGAACCGCAAATCGCACTGGAACTGCCAGTAATCGTTCTTGGTTTTAATTTTTAAAAAACTGTGATTTATGGGCTGGTTCCGGTCTTTAGGAGTAAAAAACCGTGAAACCGGAACCGTGAGTCAAAAAGTTTTAAAATCGAGTAAAACCCGACTCAAATCCTGATAAAATCCGATATAAATCCTTAAATTGATTATAAATCCGACCAATTACTTAAAATCCGACCTAAATATATATTTTATTATTATATTTTAATTTTTTAAATATAAAATAAAACTAGATCAAAAGCAGAACAGAACCAGAACCGTTAGTCTCGATTCGGGTTCTAAAAATCTAGAATCGTGAGTTCCGATTCTAATTCTGTTTCATGATAAAACCGGGCCGAATCAGCCCGTGCCCACCAAAATTAAGAGCTAGACAATAATCAGATTAACTAAGTTTAGCATCATAACTAGAAAGATTGGTTGAAGTTGGCTCTATCATACCTTGGCATGACGGAGGATTGCTCAACCATCAGGTGCTGCATTTGAGGAAACATGAAACTGAGCGTTTCAAATGTAGCGAGCAAATTCTGCGAAAACGGGCACCAGGATGAGTAAAATAGAACACAGGTATATCCAATTTGCTTATCGGAATTCAGAACTATGTCAAGGGTGTCTCCATTGACCTGCAGATGACATAGATTTGGATAAGTTTTCGACGTTTTTATAGAGTATACTAACACCATGAAGTTGAGAGATCATTGATCTAAAGAGACAATAACCAATACAATGATTCAAACAAATTAAACCAAATTGAAATTGAAAAGCAGGCATTTCAATGATTAATGGAGATAATCAATCAAAGCAGACCATCCAAATAGCAAAACAAGCGCCAAACTGTCTGTAATTGGCAAAGAATAAAATAAAACTGAGAAAAAGAAATGAAAAAAACTCACCGGAACAGGTCGGGATGGGGAAATCGAGCGAGGGCATTGAGATTGTAAAGGATAGAAGAACGAATTCGATGTTCTAAGGCAACATGAAGAAGCAGAACAGGACGAAGAAGAGCCCCATGGAAGGGAAGATATGGAAATGAGGAAGATGAAGAGAAACGAGGCCGCCTTCGACAAAATGCCCATCGACGAAAAAGTAAAGTAGAGATTGAAATTGAAATTGAAATTGATCTAAACCTTGAAAAATCCAAGAAAATTAAAGATCCGGTGTAGATCAAACTCGTCTGTTCTGCATCTGATTCAGATCCAACTTCAGGTTAGAATCTGGGCGCCTCTCCTATCCCAGTTTTGGATCTCCACCCTAATCTTCTTCGCTCTCTATCCCGTTTAACGTTTAGCAAATCAAGAAAATTCTAGACTTCATACAAAGATTGATCAGCCACCTTAATATAGAGATGTGCTAAGGCGGCGATGGAGGAAGAAGACGATGATGATCTTCTTTGTCCGATCAAATTCAGGGGTGGGTGGGGATTGGAGTTACGGACCAATTTTAGTTAAAAATAGAATCAAAATTAAAATTTACTATTTTAAATTTTTAAAATTCAACTCGTTTATTTTAATTTAATTTAATTTTATATTTAAAAAAATATTTTTATTATATTTTAATTAAGTTTTAAGTAATTAAACAAATTTATAACTAATTTTAAAATTTAAATAGAATTTTATTAGGTTTTAAATCAAGTTTTACTCGATTTTAGAATTTTTTTTACTTACAGTCTAAATTCTGATTTCACGGTTATTACTATTAAAAACTGGCATTGATCCATAATTCACGATTTTTTAAAAATTAGAATCAAAACTTAACTAAAACTGATAGTTCTTGTATGGTTACGTTCTTGTCCGATTTTAGCCACCCCTGATCAAATCCACTTGTCTATCTGATTCAAACTAATTATTTGAATCAGATTAATTTTTAATTTTAAAAAATTAATATAAACTCAAGGTAAAATTAATTTAAAATTTTGAATCTTATATTTTTTATAAGTTCTTATAATTATGAAAGATATTAATTAAATTAATATATGTATAAAAAAATATTTATTAAAATTATGTTAAAATTTAATAATTTACCTATTTTTTTTATTTTTTATGATATTTAAAAAATTTTGTTTTAATTTAAAATGATGTTTATTTTATTTATTTAATTAAATGAATTAATAACAGACTGAGAGTGAAGAAGGGTGATTCGTTCTTCAGAGCTTAGGGGGGTTTCTCTGTCTCGACCTCGTTGAGATTTGAGAAACTAGATATGGAGGTCTTTTCTTGAGCTACAGCATTTGGTCTCTCGCATGGAGGATCTTAAATCGGCGATTGATCAGCACTTCGACCAATTGGCGGATCTTATTCAGAAATTCTCCGATGAACTCCGATCCCGTTTTGGTCCTGCTCGTGACAGTTTCATCGGTTTCTTTCACGAAATCCAATGGAAGGTGAGCAGTAGTGCAGCTGGAATAGACTAGTTTATGCATTGCTTCTTCTATCTGACTGTTTTGAGCTTTTTGTTTCTCATCGATTGTGGACTTGTAATGTGAGATTAAATAGTGTGACTTCTTTTTTTCAATTTCATTCTACCCTGAAAATTAGGAAATGTAAGGTGAAGCTTATGATAGTTTTATGCTGAGCTTTTGACAATCATTTCTGACATGTAATTGTTGAGTTAGGCGAAACATTAGTCTGTAAATGCGGTGAAACATTAGTTGTCATCAATTGTAGACTTGAAATGTTAGATTGTGATCTCTTTTTTCAATTTCATTTTACCCTGACAATTAGGAATTGTAAAGTGAAGCTTATGATTATTTTATGGCTGTAACAATCATTTCTGACATGTAATTGTCGTCTTAGGTGAAACATTAGTCTTGTAATGTTAGATTGTAACCTCTTTTTTCAATTTCTTTCTACCCTGACGATTAGGGAATGTAAGGTGAAGCTCATGATCATTTTATGGCTGAGTGTCAAGGTCCGGACTTGTCCAAGGCATGTTTTCCATAGACGTCCATGTCTAGTGTCTCGTCCTTTCTTGTATTTTCTTTTTCTTGTTTTTACTTTTTATTTTTAGCAGTAAGTGGCTCATCGCCCACATAACATGTTTATTCTTGTCATGGCTAATGTGGTGTGGATTGCACTTATGAAGAGAGGTATGATCGCACATTGACTCCCCTATTATTTTGCTAGCAATCAATGAACAAACTCTTTACAACACATTTTTTTTATTCTCACTATGCTCATGATGCTCGTGTCGGATAAAATTGTCGGTTTGTTCGCTCGTTAGACAAAAAGTCCGCACTAATAACATGGACACTCAGTATCGTTGAAACATTCGTAGGCTAACTCATCGTGATCGTGATAATGAGTGACGTACGGCCCCTTGAAAATAAGAGCGTGACACTGAGCTTTTAACAATCATTTCTGACTTGTAATTGCTGTGTTAGGTGAAACATTAGTCTGTAAAGTCAATAATTTTATGGTAACTGGTGTATGAGTTGCTGTTGCGCTTTTTACTGTTCTTGTTGATTTTAGAATCAATAATTTTGCAATCTACTTTATCTTTCTGTTTTTTTTGGGCAGGAACCTTGGTTGATATGCTTAATGGGACTCCACGCGATTTTGCTGATAACAACTTTTGTTTCGAGGAAGAACACCAACTTTCAAATGTGTTTATTTCTTCTCGCATGTATGCTTGTTTCTTTACTTTTCCACCATGCGTTTCTATATGTTGAATGTAATTGCTGTCAAACAAGCTTTTACCAAGTTGCTCACTTAAATCTTAGTATGAAGCATTTTCTTTCCATGGATTTGCATTCTTGCTCTTTAGATTCGGCTGCTTAGAATGTCCTGAATCAGAATATGCATGTAGCTCCGTTTTTGGTTGTCATTCCTGCTGTTTGTTTGTTATGTTTGAAAAACATGAGCAACTAACATGCAATTCTAACATCAGCTAATAATTCTATTTTAATATTAATGAATTCCTTTTTTATTTATTCTTCTTCAGAATTATTATAGAGTTCATTTGTATGGTGTTTCATACAGTAGAATACGATCTAAAGAGAACAATTCTCCATTTCATAAGTAACCAAGCAAAATGTGAAGCTTGAATGGATGATACTTTTTGAAACACTCTGGTTACTTCATAACATTGAAATAATGCTAGCATCTACAAATTGTTTTTCTATCCGTGTTTTCCTGGTGCTAATGCCAGTCCCACAAATCGTATCAGGTAAAAAGTTCCTGGTCTGCTATCAATTTTTTCAGACAAGAAATATGCAATTTTATATTTTCCTTTCTGGTTAGCTATCAATTTTGCAAGCAATAGATGCACAATTTTGTTGTTTTCTTTGTTTAACTGATGAACATTTTTTGTCTGATTATGATGGGAAAGCGAATTGGTGGGATGGCCGAAGAACATTCTTGTTTTTTCTCGATGTTCTATAATCGTCGGTGTTTTCGTACACTCAATGTTTCTGGCCTTCTTTCAGAATTACAGTCATTTTTACATTTATGGAATATTATTTGGATTAGTTTATCATGCAGTGGCTGGTGTATACTTTGCTGAGAGGCTTAACAACGTCATGGAGAAGAACTGGAAACACTTTGCAACCCAGAATTACTTTGATCGCAGTGGACTATTCCTCCCGGTTCTATGGTCCGGACCGCTTCTTGTCGTGGCAATTTTAATCCTGGTCGGTCTTAGCAATTATTTGTGTATTTTAAATCTTGTTTCGATTCCTCGGTTTGGATATTAACGGCTATATTTTCTCCTTTGCAGATAAATACACTCCTCAGCTTGTGCTATCTAATTGTCGAACTTAGACATCGAGCAAGGCTTTTGCGCGATAAAGAGGATTGACCTTTTTTCTCGATTTCTCGAAACATGAAGAAAACCCTAGTTTTGATATTTGATTGACTCGAGTTTTCATTTTGGGTTTATGCTTGCATCCATGCATTTCGCTTTAACAGACTTTCAATAGTGTAATATACATGCATGCATGCATTTCACTTTAGCAGACTTTCAATAGTGTAATATATTTTTGCTTCTATATAACTTCAGATTGATCTCCAATGGATCGAAATTTTCTCCAAACTCGCCATAATTTTGACGTTGTTGAGTTCCTCGGTGTAAAGTGACTTACTAAATCCGGGATCACCTTAGAAATAATAATGAATTTAGCACGGATTTTGAGTTTTGATCTACTCGAGTGAATGCGCCTTTTTGTTTTGATGATTATTTCGTGTTACAAAGTTTTTCGCCTTTTAAGGACTTGAAGCATTTTAAACTTTCTTATTTCGATAATTTAGCTAATTAAATCTTAAATTTTGAAATGAACGATTCACTCTTGTGGGTTCCCGCTTGTCGAAGAAAGACTCTGCTTACTACCCTTAGTTGCGAACAGATGTCCCGTATGATTCCAAATTGGCCTAATCACTCGTTTTCAGTAAAAAAAAATATATATATTGAGAAGTAAACAATATTGCAACTTTTAAGATCTTTAATATTCTAAAGCATGTAACGAAATTAGGGACCGACATCCATAAGTTGCTCATCACGGAAAATTGCAGACCCGTTAATTACAAGCGCAAAGGAGAAAGAGATGAGTAAAACTTACGTCTCGTGCCAGAAACGATCCGTAACGATCCGTCTTGGCTTGATCAATATGATGTGAACCAGAACACTGCCAAAGGCTATACATGAGAGGTGAGCCAGATGAATGTAGAGGTTAAAGGCAACTCACCATCCAAAGACTCATCGAGTCCACCTCCAGAACACGAATAAGACAATGACCGTGAAAATCATGCCAGAGTATTTGATCCAATTATCGACGCGATTCCGCCTCTCAATCAGTTTCAATACAGTATTGGAAAGCCCCACCGTATTAAGAACGTCGAGAGCCTTCTTTTGTGCCCTCTATCCAGAAGATAAACAGTAATTTAGATGCGATAAACAGTAATTAAATCCAGTAATTCAATAACAAATACCATTGTAGAAATCTGTAAGGACATGCAAGTATATAAAGGAACAAACACATGCCAATTATAAGCAATTAAAAGAAAACACCAAAGAAAAAAGAAAAAACCCTTTCAACTAATACAGCAGCACATTCAAGGCAAGCTTGGAGTATAAACTTCATCTTTAGAAATTCAAATTAAAGTAGGTTTGATATTGGGTGTGAAGATATGTAATTCCCTGTTAATATGATGTGTTTGAACGTTAGTAAAAGTTGTCCACGACACGTGCGTTAAATACAAACATCCACAAAACCATTTCTAATCTCAGCTAAAAAATCGAAGCTGAGTCCTGCAAATGATTTTCATTAGTNAAAAAAATTTGCATCAGGTTAAGGAAATCAAAAGAAAAAAAAAGGTTTCCCAATTCTGTCAAAAAAGGGGTGAATGTACGTTTCCTTGAAAAAGTTTCAAAACAAAAGTTTTACGTCTTTGAAGGCGCATAGAACCTTTGATTATGTCTCGATCAAAATCTGATTCTTGTCTATGCTTCTTATGATGAATAGTGCAGCTACTAATCTTTCAACCTTTTTCTCATCTTATCCCTCTTCGTGTCTTCTCAATCTCATGGTTTCTCTCATTTCCTTTCTCCTAATTTAATGTCTTGTTAACCCAGCACTATCCTACATCAGTTCTAGACTCCAAGCAATTGCTTCATAGTTTATTTGTCAACAATTTGTTCAAGTATGGAAAATGGAATTGCAAGATTCGTATTGAAAAAATTAATAGAAGATTGCACACCTTCAACCTTTCCCTTTGTTCTGAATACTTCAGGAGTATAGCTTCTCCAGTCGCACTTGCTTCTTCCAACATATGGGAAGAAGACCGAACTGACTGCATTGCTTGTGCTTCCTCGTCAAAAATTCTCAAAACATGAGCAGAGTCGCCCTTCTACAATTGAAAAATAACTCTATTGGATATTGAAAGTCATAAAGCTCATTAATTACACCACTGACTACTGAGCATAGCTTATTCAACCAAGAAAAAGTTGTACATACTGCTCTTCCGAGCAATTCTGCCCTCTCATTCGCTTCCATGGTTCTCATTCGATTCCGAGCAAAATACTTGTCCAAACTTTGTTTCAAAGATTCAGCCTCTTCTGTTACTTGTTCAACTTTCCTGTAATCCAAAAAATACAACAAACCACGTTAAATCTACTGTAATAAAATAGAATAACATACCATTGTTAAGAAATACTCAATCAAAATGCGCTAACAACATAAAAAAGAAGGATATACAGAAGNAATAAGAATAGAAATAGAAATAGAAATGATGACGAGGAGCTTTGCTAATCATTTCCTTTCTAATCAATCGGCACCTAAAATGAAACACAAACAAAATTCAACATAATGCATGAGATGTACAAAAAAAAACTCAAGTTCAAACCATTATAGAACCGAATGAGACTTAAAACCAATTAGATCAATCATAAAAAATTGACAATGTTAGCTTGCTCGAACTCCTTCATCATTTTCATCAACCTGCGCGCAAATGAGCAGAGCTAATCAAATTTAGAGAGGAAGAGATGCACGGGGGCAAACCTTTTCCAAAGATCACGCTGGGACTTAGCTGCAACAGATCGCCAAAGCCGATCCATCTCGACGCAGAGAGATTGGATCTGAGTAATGTCCCGCTTGATGGAAAATGATAGCTCGGGAGAATCCAGGCCTCCAGGAGTCGAGTACTCGAGCCGTTCCAGCCTCTCGAGTCCATCCCTGGTCTTCAACAAGAGCTTTTTTGCGCTCTGATATCTCTCCGATAACGTCCCTCCTCCTCCGTCCAAAGCAGCCATAATCGCAAAGAGAGAGACGGAGGAAGCTCAACGGCTTTGAACCCGAGTAGGTGGGCTGTCAATGGCGTTCCAGAGCCCACGTAAGTCAAACCAATAAAAATCTGCCACGTCATGACCAAGAACTCTAATCTCACTCTTATTATTTAACCTTCATTTTTATACCGCTGTCAAAACTAGACCTAAATTATTAACTGAATTAGAACGGCTAATTTTAAGGTGGTCTTGATTGTAATTTTTAAAAACCCATAATTTATAGGTATGTGTAGATTTTTAAGAGTAAAAACCGTGAAATCGAAATCGGGACCGTAGATCAAAAAAGTTCTAAAATCAAGTAAAATCTGACTCAAACTCAATATAAATTCTAAAATTGGTTATAAAACTGATACTTAAAATCTGACCCAAATATAATAAAAAATAAGTTTTATTATTATATTTTATTTTTTTTAAAATATAAAATAAAATCAGGTTAAAACTAGAACGAAACTGTTAGNACAGTGTCGTTCGAGTCAGCTTTCAGTTGTGGTGGTCGTGTTATAGACTCATTCCGGACTTCTCTATTACCAAAGACAGTGGAGGCCCTTATATGTACTCAGAGTTGGATCCGTTCTGAATCTGAGACTCCACTTTTGTCGGAGGTATTAGAAGATTACAAAACGATTGACGAAGGTATTGCTCAACTGCACGTTATTTATTAACATTACTATTTATTAATGTTACGTTAATAAATATGTTTTATGTGTTTTTGTAGAAATTTCGGAGAATGCAACCGGGGGAGATGTAGAGCCGATCATTGAACTCTAAACGGCGGATTATGACTATTTTGTATGGTTTATTTTATGTATTATGATGACATTATGAATTGTTTTTGTATTATGGAATTCTGGTTTATTTTGGATTGTTGTATGTCTGAGAACGAAGATAGCTTGAATCTTAGGATGATATATTTTGGATTAGGTTCTCGGAAGTCGGATTGCAGGGAAAACACTCAAAACAGGGGATCCTCGGATCCTCGGATTTTTGCACGATCCGATCCGATAATTGTCGGATCGGATCGGATTCGGATGGAGTTATGGAGCCGATCCGACGCCCACCCCTATTTATTACACATTTTGTTTTATTTCGTATGATTATTAATTTTATATCCTCCAAGTTAATTAACTAACACGAATTAAATAAGGGTAATTAATTAAATAATTTTAAACCTAGACAGTAAGCGGCCTAAAAGGCCAAAAAACAATGTGCACGTGAGCCAAGCCAAGACAATTGGTAGGCTTAAGGCGAAATCTCTTGTCTCCAAGGCTCCCACACTCCGGCCTGAGAGTTTGTGAGGGGGTAAGTTACGGAGATTCAACAGCCCAGACATGTAAGGTCTTTTCTTGATGTCCCAAAGAGTCACCCCAACATTGGTGGTAACAACTTCCACACTAGGGCAACGCAGGATTCGAACTCTGAGACTTGTTACCAAATCTACCATTCCTTGTTCACTGAGGTGAACCCGCACGGGCTAGACAATTGGTAGGCTGGTGCTGGTTAGAGGGGGACCTGCATATTTAAAAGCATGGTTATTCCAATTATCTTAGCATATTTTTGGCATAAAATAAGAACAAAACTCTTCAAGATTTATCTCAAAATAAATAATAGTCTACGAGTAGGTTACGAAAATTCAAATACACAAATTATCGATCTAAACTAACTAAAAATTAATTATTTTTTTCGTAATTTTTATATTTTATCTTCACAAATTATTTTTGTGAAATTAGATCGGAATTCAATTTCATCTGAATCCGACCTAAATTTTAAGTTAGTTTCAGTTTGAGTTCACGTTAATTTTTTTTTAATCAAAACTGATTTGATCTGATATAATTAATCAATTTGGGTTGGGTTGGCGGGTCGACCCAATCCGATTGTCTCCTCATACTAACTTTTATACTATTCATGGTAAAGACAAAGTAGCGAGACTTTTCGATCGAAACCAACTAAAATTCAATTATTTCTTAAAAAAAATTATATTTTATCTTAAAATATTATTTTGTAAAATTATATTCGAATTTAATATGATCGAATATTCGATCTGATTTAAATCCGACCAAAAATTCCATGATAATTTTAGTTTGAGTTAACATCAATTCTTTTAAATTAAAAATTAATTCGATCTGATTGAACTAGTCAATTTGAATCGAGTTGGCAGATCGATCACATGTCCTCCTATTAATTTTTACACTATTCATGATAAAGAAAAAGAGTGAGACTCTTCGTAAATGGTTCTTATATATAATTCTAGTACAATAAATTTCCAAATTGCTGGATGATTTTATCCAGCAATCATTGCAAATTTGGGAAACCCTTTTTCTCTTTTTTGAGGGCAAATTAAGATTCGAAGACTAAACCTGTTTTCATATTAAGAGTTCTTGATTTTCAGATCCCAATCATGGACTCATCTAGAGAGAAAATTTCACGTTACAATGGCGGAAGCAAGGTCTCCTATACCGACCCCTTCCCCTTCATCGACGTCTTCTTTCTTCTCTTCTTCATCTTCTTCTACAGCTTTCTCCGCTTCCTTTTCTCGAATCTCACCTCCTAATTTCTGACCCTCCATCTCCCACTGCCCCGGATTGAACGATCCAAATTTGGGGGTGATTTCCGGCGAGAACCCGCCGGAGTTCGTGTCGAAGGTGAAGGAGAAGCTCCGATTCGAGTTCGGAGTCAAATCTTGGAGTCTGTCTAATGCGGATGGGCAATTCTTGCGCCGTGCGGAGGGGCAATTCTTGCGCCGTTTCGACGGGCGGTGGATGAAGTCGAGGTCTTCATCGCCGGAAGCTACGGCGGAGCTCGACGGATCGGCGGTCGCTAAGGCGGAGCTCGACGGATCGGCGGTGATATCATCGTCGGTTTCGAAGACTGGGGTTTGGTCGAGATTGTTGAGGTTTTGGTTTCGTGGTTGTGGTGGCTCTGCCATTTTTTCCGAGGTCAAGCGTTGAGAAGAGAGCGACTTCCCTTAGAGTTTAGTCTTTTCTAACGAAATGACAGAAATAGCCCCATTGGCATCTAATTTTATATTTTTATTATATTTAAGTCAAATTTTAATTAATTTTAAAATAAATAATCTTCAATACGTGCATGGAAAACAAAAAATCAGCTAAAACTTAAGAGAAATAATTCGTTGGGGAATTTTATCGAACATGTGATATGCATGTCGTTTAAGGCTGCGAAGTGATAGAAACTAGTCGAGATTGGGCCGGGGACCGTAAAATTCTCCAAAAAACAAGCACATTCGCATCAGAGCCTATAAGTAAAATTGAGTAAATCTCAAGCAAAGTCCCATGATCCTCAACAGATCGTACCTGGGATCGCAAACCCCTAATTTGTCCCATGTTAGAACGAAATTGGGGAAATTTATCGCGTTCTCTAAAAGTTTTCAACGGAACGAACGAAGACGAAATACGGGACGAAAATGAAAAAGTACCCAGAAATCAAAACACAAATGAGAGCCGATGGCCGTTCTCGAGATGATTTTCCGACAACTTTCACTTCAACCACAATCAAAAAATCATCCACGGTCGAAAAATAGAAAAGGTTAACTCGAGGGAGGACATAAATCAATCCATTGATACCTGGAAATATCAGATTGATCGTGAGGCCATAGTTAAATTGGTCTAAAAATGTTAGATTTAAAATAAAAAGTTATAGTTCAAAGACTGATAATCGTGATTTACACGTAACATTCCGTCGGCTGCTGAGCAACCGTGATTTCGAATAATAAATTTGGCGTTTTGAAATAAGAAAAGAGCATATGTCGCCACCCCAAAGAGTCAGCTTTTTTTGGATGGTCTCAACGGTCAAGCCAGTCATCATTCCTCGTTAATCCCTTGCCAATGCCCCCACTCAACTTCCTAGTCAGCAAAAGCAAGACATGATTTGATGGATTTAAAGTTATTTAATTAATAAAACTATAAATAGTTATTTATTTTTAAAATTAATTACGTAAAAATCCAACTCTGTAAGTACATCTCCCTAGGAAACTTCCTTCTACTTACCTCTCTCTCACTAATTTTTAATATTTTTCTACATACAATAAATAATTAAAACATATAAATAATTAAAACAATCTGGACCCTAATAGTCAAATTTATCAGGGAAAATGAAGTTAAATTAATAAATTTTGAATGTTATAATTAAAATCTACTCGGTGTGACTCAGCTCAGATGCTGGTCGTATCACGTCCGGTCCCGGTTTATTTAACTGTCCCGGTTTATTTCACTATAAAACAAGAGGGCAAGAGGCCTTTTGCTCCAACTTTCCTCAACCAAAGCAGTGATGTGAATTCATCAAGCAAATTCAGATGCTCCTACGAAAGGATCTCCACTTTCTCAGAAGAATATCCGGCGACAACTTCTCCGGATGAGTACAACTTCTGATT
>QAOC01004898.1:15245-48040 GCA_003255005.1 Begonia fuchsioides
TAATATATAAGGTAATTACATAATAGTCTAATTTATAATAATGCCATTTTGTCACATGTGTACTTAAATGAATGTAATGCATTTAAATTTTATGTTGTCTAGAACAATTACACTGTCAGAATTAAGAAGTTCTTGGATATATATGCTTAGTTTTTTAGCAAACTTTTTTACTCGATCTCGTGTCATATTTCTTTCAATGCTTGCGCCGGTTGGATTATTTTTTCCTCTTTTCTCTTCGTGATGTCCTCATGTCCCTAAACCCTAGAACACTGAACCTTGGATACCTAAACCTCGACACTGAACCATGGATCTTAGAAACCTAGAACCTTTCAATCTTGAACCCTTAACCCTTGAATCTTGAACCATGAACTTTGAACTTTGGACCTTACAACTCCTTTTACCCTAAACCCTGAAACTTTAACCCTTGCACCATGAACCCCGGAAACTTGGAACCTTAAACCTTGAACCCAAGAATAGTTGACACTAAATCCTAGACCTTGAAACCATGGTACCTTGATCACTAAAACCCTAAGCACTAAACAATTAATCTTGAACACTTGAACCCTTGAACCTTGAACCTTGAACCCTAGACCATGAAGTCTTGAAGGCTAAACTCTGAGACCCTGAACCCTATAACCTTGAACCTTGAACTCGAAACCCCTTGAGTCCTAGACCCCGAACTCCAAAACTTTGAACACTGAACCCTGAAACCCTAAACCTTGGAGCGTGAATCATAAACCCTAAACCTTGAACCCTAAAACCTGGTAACTGTGAACCTTGACTTTAAACCCTGGAATATTGAACCCTGAATCCCGAACCCTAAACTCTAGAACCCTATAATTCTAGAACCTTAGAATATTAATACATTGATTCCTAAACCCTAAACATTAACCATGAACGTTGAACCCTTGAACCCTGGAACCCTAATAGCCTCAAACCATAAACCTTGAACCCTACACCTTGAAGCCTTAAACTATGGAACCCTAACCTTGAAAACTCAACCCTTAAAGCCGACAACCTAAGAACCCTGAACCTTGAACCTTTGAACCATTAACGTTAAAACCCTTAACTTCAAACCCTGAACCCTTAATCATGGAACCCTAAACCTGTAACCTTAAATCCTAGAACCCTAGAAATCTTGAACCCATAACCTGAAACCCTTAAACCCTAAACCTTGACCATGTAACACCAGAATCATAAGACCCTAGAAATCTTAAACGATTGAACCCTGAAACTTGAACCCTAAAAAATTGAACCTTGAATCCTAAACCTTATCCCAGAACCTTAGAACCCTTGAACCACGAACTATGAACCCTAAATACTGAACCTTGCCAATTACAATCTTGGAATCCTTAACCTTGCCAATTACAATCTTGGAATCCTGAACCTTGTATCCTAAAACCTTTAACCTAGAACCCTTAACATTTGATCGTGGAACCTTGAACCTTTAACCCTCGAACACTAAATCCTAACTCTTGGAACCTTGAACCCTAGAACCTTGATCCTTCAAACCTAGAACACTAATTCTTTGATCTTAGAACCCCTTGAATCTAAACCCTAAACCCAAAACTGATGTGCCACGGATTAGCACATCTAGAAGCGGAAGCAAACTATTTTCTAATGAGTTTGTTGATTTTGTAGGAAGCTTGTTTTATAAAGGTTTAATCAAGAAGCCAAAGATGAAGGGCATGGTGAGCCCTAGTTGTCAAGTGGGGTTGATGCATTTCATGGGCCAACCACACTTGATGAAGGAAGAGGAGTTCAAGGGTGGCACATTAAGGTGGTCCCAAATCACCAAAACATGAAGGGGAAAGCATGTTTTCCTTTTGACAACTTTGTGTAATAATTTAGTTAGTTTTATGTAATAATTAGGAGGATAATTAGTAGCTTAAATTTGTGCACATGTAAGGGTACTTAGTGTACCCGTGGCATGGAAGGGTGATCAAAACATCCATGGTGATGAAAACAACATTTCTGGTTTCGGCCCAAGCTGACCTTTGAGGCTTGTACAGCCGTTTCGACCACCTTCCAGACCTGTTTTGGACAAACGTGCGTCTACAAAAATGTGGCCCACATCTTAAGGTTTCCAGCATGGGGCAGAGCATAAACTTTGGATAACAACTTCCCAGCCAAAGATCGCCATTACAGAGGCCTCCAGAAGATGGAGCGGCCCAAGAGCATCCAACCCATGGTGGCTGATCCATGGCCATGTTTGGCCCCAACGAAAAGGAAGGCTGAATTTCATCTTTTTCCTTCATGGGAGCAGCAGCTAGCAGCCCATGGAAGTGCCCAACCATTAGCCCAAAAGATACAAGTGTTCAAGTCCATTTGATTATGGACAATCCATCATGGGTTTGGCCCATCTATTAGGTTTTTGGTTTTTCACGTGAAAACCATGCAAGCTCCTCTTCTTTTTTTTTTCTTTTGTTGTAAGTTAATTACGTGGCTGCAAGTGGGAGATCCTTGGGAAGCCTTAGGGGATGGGTTTTACCTTCCCTTAGTAGCTATCACTCTTGTTAGTGGTGAAAGTCAAGGGTGGGCCCCATTTACCATACCTTGATGTTGGTTTAGCACTTAGGACTATGGGTGATAATCATATGCCTTTTGTAGCTGGTGGGAAGGAGGGTTTTTACCCTTCCTTTCTCAGCATTTGTAGATAGAAAAGTATTGGAAAATTTTCAGAAGCTTTGAAGCTCTCAAACCCTCTTTTCTCACGGCTTCAAGGGATGTTGGTGAGTAATATTCAATCTTCTTTGTTGTCTTGGTGTTGGTGATTTAGCTAGGATCACTAAGCCTTTGTTCCAAACTTCCTCCTCACTTGATTAGGATTAAGGCAAGATTGGAATTCCCATAGCTCTCACTCCATCCCATTTGTTTTCGGATCTTTTGCTGTTTTGTGTTTATTGTTGTTGTGGTTGCCTTACCGAGTGGCTTTGTGCATCAAAAGTCCACTCCGTGCAAACTTCTGTTTTTCCGTGTGCTAATGTCCTAAAATTTGGGCTGTGAGTTCCTCATTCACATCTAGAAATATTTTTTTTACATGTCACTCCCAGATTTCTTCAATTCGAAGTTGTGCACGTTCCTTTCTCCACCTTTCAAGTGGATTAATCAATTCAAGCCCATTCTGTCGACCTGATTTCAAATTTTCATAACTTGTAATCCAGCAGTGATTTTGCCTCCGAAAAACCACCATTATCTTCCCCTTTCATTGAAGTTAATCTCTGTCAATTTTTGGCTTCCAAGATTACCTACATCGAAAGTTGTACAGAGATCTTTCCATACCTTCTGTACTGCCTAAAACAGTTTTGTCTGTTTGTGCACCAGAAATTCACCCCGTGCCATTTTAAGTTCTCCACTTGATCTCACTCTGACAATTCGGCCAAAGTTAGCCCACTCCTTAAAGTTTAAGTCCTCCAAATCTTAGCCCAATGGCCCGTATGGATTTTGAGCTCTAGTGTGTTCACTCCCCTGTTTCTGCCAGTCATTCTTGTTCTCTCGGCAGATTGACTTGTCTTTCCATTTGTTCCCTTTTATCCCGACACCTCCTAACCCCGAGCGTGTCAAAAACCCTGAACCCTAAAACCCAAGACCCTGAAACCTAGAAATCTAAACCCTTGACCCCCAAACCTTGGAATCCTTAACCTTGGAATTTAAACTCTGAAACATGATCTCGAGAATCCTAAACCTTGGAAGCCAAAACCCTAACCTTAAAGCATTGGAACCTTCAACAGTGAACCTAGGAACCCTTGACCCTGAACCCTAAACCTTGAAATCCTAGAACCCTAGAACCTTACACCTGAAACCCTAAACCCTAAACCCTAAACCCTAGAACCTTGTTCCCTAAACCCGTAAATTTGAACCTAGGAACCCTGGAACCTTTGGACTTTAATCTTAGAACCCTGAATCCTGAACCCTAGAAAATTGAACCATGGAATCCTAAACCTTGAACCCTAAATCCTGAACCTTGGACCATGAAACTTGGAACCCTAAAACCCTGAACCCTGGACCCCGAAACCCAAGAACCCTTAACCCTAGAACTCTTAACAATGAACCTTAGAACCATAAACCATAGACCTTGGAGCGTTGTAACCTTGAACTGTGAACTCTAAAAATCTTAGAACCATAAACCATGGACTCTAGAACTCCTCAAACTCAAAATCCTAAACCCTAAAACACTGAACCCTGAGCCCTGAACACTGGAACCATTAAACCTTAATGCTAAACCCTGAAATTGTGAACCTTAAATTGTAAAATCCTGGACGATAAACTCTAGATCCTACAACCCTTGAATCATGAACATTGAACCATTGAACCCTGAACCCTGAAATTTGGACCTTAGAACTTTTTAAACCCATAACCTTGAACCCTAGCACCCTGAACCTTGAAACCCTGAATCCTTCAACATTGAATCCTCAACTTTGAACAATATAGAAACTTTAAGCTAAAACTCTTAACCCAGGCACCCTCAACCTTGGAACCGTGGAACTTTAAACCCTTAAAATCCTTGAAACCCTTGACCCTGAAACCTAGAACCGTGGAACTTCAAACCCTAAGCCTTGGAAGCCTACACGTTTGACCTTGGAGCCCTGGAACCTTGAACTTTGAACTCTGTAACCATCAACCTTGAAATTTTAACCCTGAATCCTGAAACCCAAGAACCCTAGAACCTTAATCTTTGGACCCTAGTTCTCCTTTAACCCTAAACCCTAGAACCCTAAACTCTAAACCAGAGAATCTTTGAACCCTTGAACCTTAACCTTTAACCCTGAAACTCTAAAACTTTGAACCCTGAAAACCTAACGCTTGAATTCTAGACCCTTTAACCCTAAACTCCAAACCCTAAACAATGACACCCTTGTCTTGAAACCCTAGAACCTTAAACCATGAACCCCATAATCATATCTAAAACCTAAAACTCAAGAACCTAGGAACCATGAACCCTGAACCCTACAACCCTAAACCTTGGAAGCCTAAAACATAAACCTTTGAGCCTTGAAACCATTAATTGTGAACCCCTAAACCATTAACCCTGAACCATGATCCTGGAAACCCTAGTACCCCAGAACCTTGAACCTAGACCCTTGAATCCCTTGAACCATAAACCCTAAACCCTAAACTCTAAACCTAGAACCCTAAACCCTGAACCCTAGCACCCTTGAACCTTGGAATCATGAACCCTAGAACACTAAACCCTAGAATCCTAAACCTTGAACACGGGACCCTAGAAGCCTAGAACCGTTGAATCTTTAATCCTAAACCCTTAACTTTGGACATTCAAAACCCTTTACCATAAATTTCAAACCCTACATCCTAGCAGCCTGAACCTTGGAACCCTGAACCCTTAACACTAAACCTTGGAACCGAGGACCTTAAATCCTCGAATTCTAGGATTTTTAAACCATGTATCCAAAAACCTGGAACCCTTAACCATAGAACTTTAAACCCTAAACCTCGAAACCCTAAAACCTTAAACCCTTAAATCTAGAAACCTAAACCTTGGACCATTAAACCACTCAAACCCTAAATTCTAAACCATAGATGACATGATATGGATGGCCCTAAAATTATCTTGCCATAAATGTTTATCTAATATGTTTGCTAATTTTGTAGCACCTTATTTCATTGAAGAATTGAACCTTGGTCGGCTCCAAGCCTTCGCAAAATTGGAGTGAAACCTTGGCGTAAGAGCCATTTGAAGGAAATGAGAAACTAGAGGAGAACCAAGGTGGATATATTGCAGCCCAATCCTTCCCTTTTGAAGTCAACCCATGACCCAATTTTCCCTTTGACACGGAATGGAGGGGAATTAGATTTAGGAAGTGGGAGAATCGGGTTAGGTTAAATGGAAAAACGATAATCCGATAATTCCATAATCGGGACTGGGATTCGGACGATGATAACTAAACGATGCAATCGAGTTTAGGGCTGAAATTTTGAGTGGAGCTTTGTGAAGAAGATAGGTGATAACCTTCCAAAAATGAAGGAAATCACCTTGATGGATCGGTCGGAATGTAATGGAACAATAACGGCGGTTTTTGTGGTGGCCGAAAATCTGCCGGCGGAAAGAACTAAAACCAAACGAAAAATATTGATGGAAGGAAGAGCTTGTGACATTCAACCTCACCCTAAATTCCTTGAAGAAGGCTGGAGTATTGAAGCACCAAGAAATCTCCAGCTCGGAGGGAGGATTCCTTTGAGATAACCTACGGTGGCCGGAGGTGCACCGGTTTGAAGTTGGAAATGCTCGTGAGAGGGAGATGCTCAAAGCAACTTTAATTCAAATTCCAAATTGAAAATTACAAGCAAGATAACTAAAATGTATCTAGCCGAGAATCCCTCATGCAAAAGCATGTAAAATAACTAAAATGTATCTAGCCGAGAAACCCTCTCGGGTTCTCCTAAAATGTAACGTAAAATTATACTAAAAAAAATGCAATAAAATTCCTTCACTCCATTGAAGTGTTGATGAGTTGAGTCATGGTATATTTGGTCACGTTTGCATGTGACTTTAACTCACCATGCAATGTGAACTCCAACCAGGTTCATGTGCGGGCTTGATTCCGGGAGGCTCGGTTCTTGGTTGTAAGTCCACCTTTTCTCCATGCCAATTAATCGCGTGTTTTGGCCTTGTTTGATCTCTAAAGTTGGCTTAGAAATGTATAGTTCATCAATTAATTTTCATGCAAAATTAACAAATATGTTAGAAAATTCCCAAGCTCGGGCTCGGGTGATTGCTCCATTCGGTATGCCAATCCGTGGCATGTCATCCTCCACGGATTCTTGAGGATTTGACCTCAAATCCAGCGGAAAGTCTTCTCCAACTTGTTCATCTTCATCAAATCCAGCAAAGGGAGAAAGATCTTGAACATTAAATGTGATATTTCTCCTCCTCAAGGCTCCACGGAAGACACTCTCCTCCTCTTTCATATTTAATCCTCATGTGATATTTCTTCAACATTCAAGTCATCACCTACATTGCAAAGTCTAATTAATGAGCTTAAAGCTCAGTAAGTAGTGCAAATAAAACATGCATGATGTAATGAATGATATGATTTAAAACCATGCAGCTTATTTCATTTTCATGGTGTGGATCCGCCATATGACGACCATCCACAAAAATTGATTTCTCTTTTGGGTTTACATAACGTATATCATTAGGAGATAACAACCTACCGTCAAACCCCATTGGGCTCACGGTAACATGGACCCATAGCCATTGCCGAGGTCGTCTTTATTCTCCTTTACATAACTTATATCATTAGGAGATATAACAACCTACCGTCAATCCCCATTGGGCAAACGGTAACATGGACCCATAGCCATTGCCGAGGGCGTCTTTATTCTCCTTTAAATAACTTATAGCATTAGGAGATATAACAACCTACCGTCAATCCCCATTGGGCTCACGGTAACATGGACCCATAGCCAATGCCGAGGGCGTCTTTAGTCTCTTGTATCGTAGATGTCTTCATGCATGAAAATTCATTTTCGTTGTCCTTCGTAGAAAACATGATGCATGATCTCCATAACATGTCACATACAATCCTATCCTTAATGCAAGAAAATCTAACTAATCCAAACAAAAGTCATATAAAAATATCAATAAACGAATCTCATAGAAACTTATCAATCAATCAATACAAAGCACACAAACAATCCTCAAATGACTTGAGGTCGGTGTATTGTGCATTACACCTCAACCAGTCTATGATTAATCTGAAATAATAAAAATACATAACCTTTGCAATGTAGACCTCTAATAGGCCAAACACATGCAACACGTACTTACCTTTGCAGCTATCTCGAATTAATCCATTTGAGTCCCTTCTAAATCTAATTAATGACCTAAACGTATAGATCATTCAAGGATTAGAAAATGCATAAGTCTTAACTTTCTGTTCCAACTTTGAACTACTATAACTTCCTCGATAATGATCCATTCCTGATACTTAAGGACACTAACGTATGTCGACTTAGGTGGACAAATTTCAGAACACTAACGTATGTCGACTTAGGTGGACAAAACATAGGACATTCATTGTTTGAACCCCAATTGGGTCGACCCAAACTATGAGTGGTCGACCCATGTCGACAAATCGGTCGACCCAACCTATAAAGGGTCGACCCATGTCGACAAACAAAGACGTTTTACTTTAAAAATAGAGATTCGGTCGACCCAAACTACAAGCGGTCGACCCAAACTGATGTGCCCGGGAACCGCCATCAACCGGAGGGCGCGACCATCGAAAGCCGGGCAAGGCAATTATCTAACATGTTTGCTAATTTTGCAGGAGATTCATCGCCACTAAAGGGCCTCCTAGACATGCCCTCCTCTCTTGATAAAGAACTTCCCAAGCATTGCATACATTGAGAGATTGAAGAGGTGAACTTAGAGTCCGAAGTTGATAGCCCATCTTATCGGGACGACCAAGCCGAGTCACGACCATCGTCGGGCCCAAGTGAAGTGGAGCTCAATTGCACAATATCCACTTTGGGAGAGGAAGCTATCCAAGAAGAGTCCTCCACTAAAGGTTTAAATAACCAAGGACGAACAACCATCAATGAGCCAACCATGGAAGACCGAGAAGTCCCTTGCCACTTGATCACTTGGAGAAGCCGAGACAAAGACCAAGCAACAACTCACGTGGAACTCCAAGTTATTCATAAAGAAAATGATCCATTCATGCAGCAAGGACAAGGACAAGTCTAAGGATGGGAGAGCATGGGAGAAGTCCTCGGTTTATTTTTTATTTTTTGAAAACCGGTAGTATAATATCTTGCATGGTTCACATGAAAACCATGCAAGCTCCTTACTCATTTTTTTTGTTGTAAGTTAATTACGTGGATGCAAGTGGGAGATCCTTAGGAAGCCTTAGGGGATGGGTTTTACCTTCTCTTAGTGACCATCACTCTTGTTGGTGATGAAAGTCAAGGGTGGGCCCCATTTACCATACCTTGTTGTTGGTTTAGCACTTAGGATTATAGGTGATAATCATATGCCTTTTGTAGCTCGTGGGAAGGAGGATTTTTACCCTTCCTTTCTCAGCATTTACAGAGTAGAAAATGTTGAGTGTTGAAGCTTGAAGCTCTCCCATTTTCTCTCACGGCAAAGTAATTCAAAGGTGAGTAATATCCTTTGATTTTTGGTTTGTAACGGTGTTGGTGTCTTAGCTAGAGTCACTAGGCCTTATTCCAACCTCCCTTCCTCACTTGTTTAGGATCAAAGGTGAGTTTGGAAACCCCCCATATCTCTCATCCCGTTGTTGGTTGCAATTGTGATTGTTTGAGTGTTGTTTGCTGCCCTTGTCATCTACCCGAGTGGTTTTAGTGCAACAAAAGTCCACTCTGTGTCATTTTCTGTTTCCCGTGAACAAAAGCCCTAAAGTTTTGGCTGTGAGTTCCACTTTCCTATCCTAAAACATCTGTTCTTCTATTTTAATCCACAGGCCCTCCCCATCAAAGTTGTGCTTGTGTTTTTCCACTGCCTCCAACCCGAATTCCTGAAATCGGGTAATTCTGTCCATCAATTTTCAATCCCCCATACCTTTTAATCTACTTGTGCCTTTTCCCTCAAACCACTTTCATTTTCTTCCCCTTTCATTGGAGTTAGTTTCTGCCAATTTCCACCTTCGCAGATTTCCTGCATTGGAAGTTGTGCAGAAGTCTTTCCATATCCACAACACTGTTTTCTTGTTTGTGTCTGTTTTGTACACTCAAAAGTATCCCCGTGCCATTTTAATATTCCCACGTGCATTGCCCTGAAAATGTGCCCAAACTTAGTCGACTACCTAAAGACTAAGTCTTCCAATTTCTAGTCCAAGTCCCTATATGAATTTGGAGTTCTCTGTTGGCTTTAAAAGGTTTTTAAGGCAATCAATTATTTTTGATGATAACTATGTTAATTATGTATGAAAGATAAAATCAAAGTCTAGCAAGTGCTGCAGAATTTGGAAGTTGTTTTTAAAGCTTATGTCGACCGAACTGCTCAATATGTCGACCGCACGGATAACAGAAGTGTCGAAGGAGCAACTTATGTCGACAGGTAAGAAGTTTTGTCTACCGCTCAAAGTCCAGAGAAGAATCATATGTCGACCGCCTATCAAGTATGTCGACCGGTTGAAGACAATTAAAGTTCAAGACATTGGATCGTATGTCGACCGGACAAAACTTATGTCGACCGCTCAAAGTCTAGAGAAGAATCATATGTCGACCGCCTATCAAGTATGTCGACCGATTGAAGACAATTAAAGTTCAAGACATTGGATCAAATGTCGACCAGACAAAACTTATGTCGACCGCCTGTAATCCAGAGACAAATTGTCTGTCGACCGTTCAAGTTTCCAGCGGAAAAAGAAATCTGAAGATATGTCGACAGTTAAAGAACTTATGTCGACCGGATAAATAACAGAGAGTTTTTCCATGTCGACTGCCAAGAGTAGATGTCGACCTAAGATCTTTGAGATACTGAAGTTATGTCGACAGTTAAAGAACTTATGTCGACCGGATAAATAACAGAGAGTTTTCCATGTCGACCACCAAGAGTAGATGTCGACCGAAGAACTTAGAGATACTGAAGTTATGTCGACAGCTCCGAAGACATGTCGACCAGTCAAGACCAACGATAGGAAAATTCTTCAACGGCTACTTCCTTATGAGTCTTAACGGCTATCTCTATGTCGACAGCCCCCGAAGATATGTCGACAGCTCCGAAGTCTGACAGACGGAAATCTATAAATTGGAGACGAGAAGCCAAAAGAAAGAGCTGATTTTCGAGAGAGAAAAGCACGTCCAAACTCTGCCAAAATTTCTAGTTAGCTTTTCTCTTACTCTCTCCTCATTGTAAATCATATAAGATCATTCTCATTGTGATCGAGAGAGTAGTTTCAAATCATTCTCGAAAAACTTCAAGTTATTATTTGTGAGAAATTGTAAAGGGGTGACGCCTCTCAGAAAGAAGAGTCATTTGTAAGGTTTGATTGACACCCGGAAGTCAATCATAGTAAAGCTCGAGGTAGAGCGGAAAGATCTTCAAGGAGCAACCTTGAAGCGCGGACGTAGGCAAGGTTGGCCGAACCGCGTTAACAATCTCAGTGTTATCTCTCTCTCCCTTAAACTATTTAATTATTGTTTGTGCCTAGTTATTTAATAGATAAATAAATTTTAAGAGAGAAACAAAGAATTTGTATTAAACTTACAAAATATCTATTAACCTAATTCACCCCCCCTACTTAGGTTAAACACGATCCTACATTCTCCTTGCTCCAATCCTCTGTTGCTGCATAACCTCTCTCTCTCAGCAGATTGTTGCCAACTTCTCTCTTCCCGACACCTCCGCATCTTGGAGCGTGTCACAAACTCCCCCCAGTTTTCGTACACTAACTTACGATGTCCATAACTTTTTCTACATAGCTCAAAATTGAGTGATTCAAACTACTTTAAATCACTCTAAGAACTTACTCTAACTCTTATGCAGAACATAAACTCCAATTCATTATACAATTTTACCGAATTTCCAAAACTCTAACTTTGTTCATAATCAACTACTTTCTTATCTCTTAGCATGAAATCACTCGTTTTTATCCACCAATTCAAATACTAGTATCATATTATCCCTACTGAACTTAGAAAAACTTAAGAGGATAGAAAATATTACCTCGAACTTCAGTTTTCACGAGAGCCTTAGAGTTTTCCACTTCCCTTCACTTTCTCACTCTTTTTCTCTCACGGGACTTTACTATCATATTATTTTATTTAAAGTTACTATCCATTCTTCTTCGTAACCTTTTAATCATCCCCTTCAATTCCAATTGCATTAAATAACTCAACTTTCTATTTCTCCTTCTTTTAATTTGATTGACATGTCTCTTCATATCTCATCATCAAATCTCAACTATTCTACCTATACAAACCCTTCATCTCTCTTTAATCTAACATCACAGCTAAAATTACCAAAGTCACTTCATCTTTTTCCAATCTAACATCAATCTTTCTTTCCATTCATTGATCAATCATCATTCAAACACAACTCTCATTCTATTACTTTCTAAGTCATTCAATTGTATTAAATTATTGATTAATTTTCATCCTTCTATATTTGTACCCCAATTTAACCTTTGCCCAGCCTCAAACATTCAACCTTTACATTCAAACTTGAAACTCCCTATGCCATTTTCATTTTCTTCACTTAATTAGGATCCATATGAACTTTTTTGACATCCATGTGAGAACTATCTTGTATAATCCTTGCATAGTTGATGGAAATTCCCAATTTGTATGGTGCTTTTTCAATCTAAGTTATATTCAAGACAAGTCTAATAGCTTTTGGGATGAGTCTTCCTCAACCAAACTTGAGTCCTGTCTAAGCTAGCATAGCCCTCATCTTGGTCTCGTGACACTCAAATCCTTTTCGTAATCATGCATATTGATCAATGAGTTTTTGTAACATATTTGGATCATATAATTCGCTTTTCTAGTGTTATCTAATTTGGGGTAATTTACACTTCTCATCATACTTCACCTTATAAAGGTTGTACTAATTGTAGCTTAGTAGCAATGAGTGTAAGTAAACTCCGCTAAGGGCAACAACTTTCCTTACGACACTTTGAAACTTTAACACTCATGCTTTCACTTTGTCTTCTAAATTTAGGTTGCCCTTTTGATTCGTCTACCGGCTCGGGGATGAACCACCGTTAATATTTCTAAACTTTTCTCATGGTCTTTCTAAAACATTGGAGATTGATATTCCAACTAATCTTACTATCTTTTAGATGTGCATCTCAACATACTTGTCCTAAATGTTTGAAACATTCAACTTGTTACGTCCATCAAACTACTGGTGCATTTGTTACTCTAACAGATATCATCCAAAGACTCATAATGTTTAAATTCTTCATGAATGTCATCTTGAAATATCATCCATTTTGATCGAACAAGTTGTCAATTTCTGATGACATACACTTATCCCTTACCGTTAGCTTACTTAATTTCCCGTCCTTCAATTTGTTCTTGGGTGTTACTTTTTCACTTAGGGATAGTTTCCCACTAGATGTCCTATTCTCTTTGCATTTTAATAAATCATCATGTGCCGATAGCACATTTTCCAAAATGCCTCCTTTAAGTCTATGGCATAACCTGGCTTGAGAAGAACCTTGAACTTACGTTTTGCTTTACCTCCTTTGAGCTTATTCTCACTTGATCCTTTTTGTTCTTCTTAGTGGTTGTCATTCTTTACTTGATTGAGGTATTATCGATTCAAAGAATTTCTCATCAGAGATTTCTTATACCTCGTAAACCACATCTAAATTTCTAAAATTCTTGACCACCACCTTAGCATGATTAACGTTGTTGGTACCAGCTACTTTAACTCCTCTATAAGTTTCCAACTTTAGACCTTGAATATACTAGTACACTTTAAGTTTTTCTTTACTCACCTAAGTGTGGGGCAAATTTTGATAAACCTCAAAATGTCTTCTAGATATATTTGTCCCTTACCTCCTTAACTAGTTCTTCTCAAAACCCTTACATTCAATCTTCTAGATTTACCAGACTCCCCTTACTTGATACTCTAGGCATATTTTAATTACTTTCTATCTTTCTCATTTTTAAATCTTGTTTCCCTTATCCAATCCATAGCAAGAACGTCTTTGTCACTGAGGTATAAATTGTGGTAGTTTCTTGAAGCCTCATACTCACCAGATATATTCATCCTATAATTAGTAGCTCTTACTTCTTTTTCATGAGTACATTTACTTCCAACTAATCTGTCAACATCTACCTATTTATATGAATCATAACTCTCCATTTATTGCAACTTATAATTGTAGGTTCTCAATACTCATGTTCAAGACCATAACTCATTTCAGTATGCAAGTGAGTCATTCCATTTAAGCTCCCTTCAGCATATTCATGAGCATGATTTGTTATTCTGCCTAGTCTAGAGTAAAGATAATCTTAATGCTCATTCCTAGGACTAAAAACACCTAGTTGATGATAATCAACACTCCTATTTCTTTCATCAGAATCTACTGGCCTTGGCTTATACTCGTCACTTCTCCTCAGAAAGTCATGGCAAGATGAAATCCTTTCTTTAGCTTGATAAGAACCCAAACCCTGTATCTGATAAGTTAGAAGAGGGTCTCCCTAAATTGGTGGTTCCATTTGAGTTTCTTATCCAGTCACCCTAATCTCGAACTAACAAACAGTCATATGTACATAAAAAAAATTAAAAGAAAACAACTTACAGTGAAGAGAACATCTCTGTGAAGCTTGCGTTGTTAAGCAGTCTATAGAAACGATTTTAAAACTCGGTGCGCTCTGATACCAACTGTAACATCCCTTTTTTTGTATTAAAAAGCTTTCCATCGAAAATTACTTTAATCAAATCTATACATATATAATTGTACATAATCAGCGGAAGCTAACATTTCAAATCACACTTATAAATAGTTAAACATAGGTCATATTTTCAAAATATAAAACTTTACAAACACTACATATTTGTAATTCAAAATAACTTTTTTAAAATTCTCTTCAAAACACGTGTCTTTTAGTGAGCTTACTCCACCGGTCAAAATCTCGCTTAACAACGACAAGGCTCCATGGAAGACACTCTCCTCCTCTTTCATATTTAATCCTCGTGTGATATTTCTTCAACATTCAAGTCATCACCTACATTGCAAAGTCTAACTAATGAGCTTAAAGCTCAGTAAGTAGTGCAAATAAAACATGCATTATGTAATGAATGATATGATTTAAAACCAGGCAACTTATTTCATTTTCGTGGTGTGGATCCACCCCCCATATGACGACCATCCACAAAACTTGATTTCTCTTTTGGGTTTACATAACGTATATCATTAGGAGATAACACCCTACCGTCAAACCCCATTGGGCTCACGATAACATGGACCCATAGCCATTGCCGATGGCGTCTTTATTTTCATTTACATAACTTATATCATTAGGAGATATAACAACCTACTGTCAATCTCCATTGGGCTCACGGTAACATGGACCCATAGCCATTGCCGAGGGCGTCTTTATTCTCCTTTACATAACTTATATCATTAGGAGATATAACAACCTACCGTCAATCCCCATTGGGCTCACGGTAACATGGACCCATAGCCATTGCCGAGGGCGTCTTTATTCTCCTTTACATAACTTATATCATTAGGAGATATAACAACCTACCGTCAATCCCCATTGGGCTCACGGTAACATGGACCCATAGCCATTGCCGAGGGCGTCTTTACTCTCCTTTACATAACTTATATCATTAGGAGATATAACAACCTACCGTCAATCCCCATTGGGCTCACGGTAACATGGACCCATAGCCATTGCCGAGGGCGTCTTTACTCTCCTGTATCGTAGATGTCTTCATCGAATCAATAGAGATATTGCGGGGATGAATGTAGGCATCAAAGACCCCCATGGGCAACCTAACACTCAATCCGCCATCCCCCTACGATTCACTTATTATAATTCGTAGCTTTCATGCATGGAAATTCATTTTCGTTGTCATTCGTAGAAAACATGATGCATGATATCCATAGCATGTCACATACAATCCTATCCTTAATGCATGAAAATCTAAACATGTCCATAAAAGTCATATAAACATATCCATAAAAATCCCACAGAAATCTTTCAATCAATCAATACAAGGCACACAAACAATCCTCAAATGACTTGAGGTCGGTGTATTGTGCATTACACCCCAACCAGTCTATGATTAATCAGAAATCATAAAAATACATAACCTTTGCAATGTAGACCACTAATAGGCCAAACACATGCAACACATACTTACCTTTGCAACTATCTCGAATTAATCCATTTGAGTCTCTTCCTAGTCCAAATAATGACCTAAACGTATAGATCATTCAAGGATTAGAAAATGCATAAAGTCTTAACTTTCTGTTCCAACTTTGAACTACTATAACTTCCTCGATAATGATCCATTCCTGATACTTAAGTTGTTGAATCATTTCTTAAGGAGTCCGCTATAACTTCTTAAAAGACACCAATTTTAGAAAACTAACGTATGTCGACTTATGTTGACAAAAAAGAGGCCATTCACTTTTTGAACCCTGATTGGGTCGACCCAAACTATGAGTGGTCGACCCATGTCAACAGTTCGGTCGACCCTGATGTGCAACGGGAGCACATCACCAATCTAGCGCCAAGGAGCACGGCCAAGTTTGCTAATTTGTGTGCTCGTTTTGTAGGAAACATAACCTCGGAGTCACCCATGGAGAACGGCCAAGAAAAGCCCAAGGCGTCCATCACATGGCTGGACACGAGCGTGACCGAACACATCGGGCCGGACATGGCGGCCCATGCCGCGGGACATGCGACCTTGACCGCGAACACCGCGACCTTGACCGCACACACCGGGCAGGACATGGCGGCCCATGCCGCGGGACATACGAGCTTGACCGCACACACTGGGCCAAACACCACGACGTTCACCTCGAACGCACACAAAGGGCCGGACGAGGCGGCCCATGACGCCGGACACAAGACCACGGCGCGGACCATCATCAGATCGACCGGGCCACGCGATGCGGCCCACGCCGAGACCCATTAGGGTCTCGGCCAACTTCAATAAATGGCCGAGCGCCACATTTCCCTTCAGCACTTAGAGACTTAGAGAATGAAGAGGATCAAGCCTAGACATCAAGTGGATGGACTTTCAGCCCAAGACACAGCCGAGGCCGAGGCCCATGCAACACTCAAGGAAGCCCAATGCATCCTTCAAATTTGCCCTTGTCAAATCTTCATGGATAAGATATCTTAGCTGGAAAATAACAAACAAGAGGATTTGGGGGGATTCGCACGCACAAAATCCCATGATTCTTGGAGATACGTATCTCGGCCGAGCGCACCCCGACAGCGCGCCCGGCAGCGCACCGCACCCGACAAGCCCAATACTTCTCTTGTCTTGGTGTTGGTGATCTTGCTAGGGTCATTAAACCTTATTTCAACCTCCCTTCCTCACTTGTTAGGATCAAAAGGCGAGTTTGGAACCCCCATAGCCTACCTTCCATTTGCGTTTTCATTTGTTTGTGTTGGTTGTGTTGTTTTGCTGTTTTTGAACCTTCCCGAGTGGACTTTGAACTCCAACAGTCCATTCTGTGCCATTTTCTGTTCCCGTGAGCCTAAGCCCCAAATTTCTAGCAGTGAGTTCCACCTTCATGGCCTGAAACATTGGTTCTTTCCGTTTAGCCATAGCCACCTCCCTTTGAAAGTTATGTTTGTGTTTTCCCACTGCTTCCTACCCGAGTTCCTGAAATCGGGCAATTCTGTCCATTAATTTTCTATCCAACATAACTCCTAGCCTACCGGTGATTTTTCTGTGAAACCGCTTGCATTGTCTTCCCCTTTGATTGAAGTTGTTTTTTGCTTATTTTTACGATCCCAGACTCCCTGCATTGGAAGTTGTGTAGAAGTTTCCCCATCACCCCTGCACTGTTTTCTTCCTGTTTGGGCATCTGAAAGTGTCTCCGTGTATTTTAATGTTCCGCACGTGCTTGTAAGCTGCAATTCGGGTCAAACTTAGTACACGCCCTTAAGTTTAAGTTGGCTGAGTTTTATAACCTAAACCTGTATGCGTTTGGAGAACTAAGCGTTGCACTCCCCTGTTCTGCCTTACTCCCTGTCCTTCCGGGAAGATTGCAATCTTCACCATTATTTCCGGCATCTCCGCATTTTGGAGCATGTCATTTGGTATCAGAGCACAACTATTCTTTCCTTTGTTCCTTACCCTTAATCCATCCAATTCCCTACTCTTTTATGGCCCATAAAAGTGGTGGTATGACCACTAGAAGTGGGGCTGTTTTGCAGCCTAGCCGAGACCTTCCATCAAGGAGTGAACCACCTCCCCCACCAACATCATCCCAAGAGCGTGAATCCGATTTTTAGAGCCAAATAGATGGCATCAAAAGAAGGTTGGACGTGTTATTGCAAAGGATGGAGACCCCAAATCCTCCACGGCCACCTCCCCCGGTTACTCCCAGTAATAGAGCCGGAGGTGCTCGAGGCCGATTGTATGAACTTGAAGATTCGGAGGATGAGTTTCAGCCACGGGAAAGACAACCCCGTGAGGATGATTTGAGGCATGTGAAGCTAAGTATTCCTCCTTTTAATGGCTCTTGTGATGGAGATACATATTTGACCTGGGTGGATAAGGTGGATAAAGTTTTTGATTGCTATAACTATTCGGAGAAATCTAAGTTGCAACTAGTAACTTTGGAGTTCCACGGCTATGCAAGCTTATGGTGGGATAGTTTGAGAGCCCAAAGGAGGCGTGACCGTGAAGAGGAGATCACCACTTGGAGGGCAATGAAACTGCATATGAAGAGGAGATTTGTCCCGAGCCATTATAGACAAGAGTTATTCTACCAACTCCAAAACTTAAAGCAAGAACACCTCTCGGTTGAGGAGTATTTAATGGAGTTCGAGACTTTGAGGATCCGGTCTGACCTTGAGGAGCCGAAAGAGCAGATCCTAGCCCGGTTCCTAAAAGGGTTGCACAAGGACCTTGGTGATGTAATGGAATTGCAGCTTGTTGAGTCATTGGATGCCGCCATCCAATTGGCATTGCGGGTTGAAAGGCAGCTCAAAAAGAGGAGCAAGAAAATTGTGGTGAAACCGAGTCCGGTTTATAACACTCCATACAAGCCACCCCCGAGGCAAGAGAATAAGCCATACCAACCTAAACCATGGACCCCAAAGAAAGACATCCCTCCAAAACCCATTGAAGAAGCCAACAAGCATCAGTCAAGAGACATCAAATGCTTCAAGTGTCTCGGATTGGGGCACATTGCAGCACAATGTCCGAACAAGAGGGTGATGGTACTTCTTGAAGCTACTGGAGAAGTTGTTAGTGAGGATGAACCGATGGAGGATGAAGAAGAGCAATTGGCCGAGCCAATGGAGGAGGTGTGCTGAGCTCAAGAAGGCCCCCTCCTCATGGTGATCCGAAGGACCTCACAACAAATGGCCGACCCGAACCTAGCCAAAGAGAGAACATCTTCCATAACCGATGTTTGATCAAGGATAAAGTGTGCTCCCTAATCATAGATGGGGGGAGTTGCACCAATGTAGCATCCACCGAGCTTGTTGAGAAGCTAGGACTTCTAACCGAGGAGCATCCACATCCTTATAGACTCCGATGGCTAAATGATGAAGGAGATCTTAAAGTGACCAAACGCACAAAAATTGAGTTCTCAATTGGGAGTTACAAGGATGCTGTAATTTGTGATGTCCTACCAATGGATGCAAGCCACATTCTACTCGGGAGGCCGTGGCAATTTGATAGGTGTGCTTGGCACAATGGATTGTCAAATGAGTATTCATTTGAATGGGAGAACCGGCACATTAAACTAGCAACTCTAGCACTTGGGGACATAGCTAGAGATGAGTGAATGAAAAGGGAGAACTCCTCCAAAAAGATGCTGTTTATTAACAAAAAGGAGCTCTCCCGGGAGTTACTTCAAGTAGCACCAATTGTGTTGATCTTATTCCGGGAAAGAGTGGAAGAAATAGGAGGTGCCCCAGAAGAAGTTTTCACACTCATAGGAGAGTATGGGGACGTGTTTCCCGAAGAGCTGCCAATCGGTTTACCTCCAATCCAAGGTATTGAGCACCGGATTGATCTCAAACCGGGAGTGGTTCTTCCTAACCAGCCAGCATATAGAATGAACCCCGAGGAAGCTAAAGAGCTTGATGATCAAGTACAAGAGCTCTTGGAGAAGGGGTACATCCGGGAGTCTCTTAGTGTTTTGAAAGGTGTTTAAACAAAGAAGGAGGTGCCTATCACTTGACGGATGGCTACCTATTTAAAGGGGGACCACTTTGTATTCCCAAGTGCAACCTTAGAGAGTCACTAGTAAAGGAAGCTCACGATGGAGGATTAGCCGGACACTTTGGGGAAAAGAAGACCCTAGAAGCATTGAAGGAACATTTTTTTTTGCCACACATGATCAAGGAGGTGCACAAGTACATAGAGAAATGCATTATATGCAAGAAGGCTAAAAGCCGATTGCTCCCTCAAGGTTTGTATATGCCATTGCCGGTGCCTTCTCAACCGTGGATGGATGTGAGCATCGACTTTGTTTTGGGGTTGCCTCGGACTCCTAGGGGAAAAGAGGCCATCATGGTGGTTGTTGACCGATTCTCCAAGATGGCTCACTTCATTGCTTGCAACAAAACCGATGATGCTAATCAAGTGGCCGAATTGTTCTTCAAAGAAATTGTTAGGCTTCATGGAGTTCCCACCACAATTGTCTCGGACCGGGACACCAAATTCTTAAGTTCTTTTTGGAAGACTTTGTGGAGAATGCTTGGAACTAAATTATTGTTTAGTACTTCCTTCCACCCTCAAACAGATGGCCAAACGGAAGTGGTAAATTGTACATTGGGAGCAATGCTAAGAAGCATAGTGGGAAAGAGGCTCTCGGATTGGGATGCACAATTGCCATATGTGGAGTTTGCATACAATCGTGGTGTGCATAGTGCAACTCAAACATCGCCATTTGAAGTAGTTTATGGCTTCAATCCGTCCACTCCTTTGGACTTAATACCATTGCCGAGTCATGAACTAACCAATCCGGATGGAGCACAAAAGGCTAAGCAACTCCAAGCCATGCATGCTAAGGTGCGAAAGGCCATAGTAAAGAAAAATGAAGCCTATGCAAAATATGCTAACCGGGGGGGGAGAGATGTGGAATTCAAGGTGGGCGATCTTGTGTGGCTACACCTAAGGAAAGAAAGATTTCCTAACCAAAGAAAGTCCAAACTTCTCCCTAGGGCCGATGGTCCATTCGAAGTCACCGGGAAGATCAATAAGAATCCTACAAGTTGAAGCTTCTCGGGGATTATGGAGTTTCAGCATCCTTTAATGTACAAGACCTTTCACCATATTTGGGGGAAGTACCGGAGGAAGAGGAGGAGCCAACCGTGGATTTGAGGACAAATCCTCAATCACCCAGAGGGGATGATGTGCTCGGGAACCAACAACCACCAAAGGGGGCGACAACCCGGAGCCGAGCAAGACAACTAGCTAACATGTTTGTTGATTTTGCAGGTTTCACTTTTTCTTCCTTGGATCTCTTAGGAGCTCCTTCACATCATGATCAAGAACTCCCCAAGCATTGCTTACAATGGGAGTATAAAGAAGAGGAGAAGTTGGCCGAGTTACAAGATTCTCCTTGCCGAAGCCTCCCACCCGAACCGTGACCACATCCGGCTCCATGCATTAAGATGGCCGAATGCCCCATCACCATTATGGGAGAGTAGTTCCTACAAGAAAAGTCCATAAGGAGTGCTGAATATTTGTATATGTATTTGGGGTTGTAAATCTTTTAAGTAGGGAAGTATGTTTTGTTGTAATCAATTTGGTTCGGTTTGAACCAATTTTGATGGGGTTTTGGTTCGGTTTTGACCAACCCCAAACCCTTTTTGATGGAACTTAGGTCCAACCCTAGGGATAAGTTTGGACTTTCTTTGGCTAGGAAATCTTTCTTTCCTTAAGTGTAGCCACACAAGATCGCCCACTTTGAATTCCACATCCCTTCGGCCACGGTTAGCATACTTTGCATAGGCTTCATTTTTCTTGGCTATGGCCTTTTGCACCTTAGCATGCATGGCTTGGACTTGCTTAGCTTTTTGTGCTCCATCCGGATTGGCAAGTTCTTGACTCGGTAATGGGATCAAGTCCAAAGGAGTGGACGGGTTGAAACTATAAACCACTTAAAATGGAGATGTTTGAGTTGCACTATGCACACTTTGGTTGTATGCAAACTCCACATAAGGTAATTTTGCATCCCAATCCGAGAGTCTCTTTCCCACGATGCTTCTTAGCAATGATCCCAATGTGCGGTTTACCTCTTCCGTTTGGCCATCTGTTTGGGGGTGGAAGGAAGTGCTAAACAATAATTTAGTTCCAAGTTTTCTCCACAAAGTCTTCCAAAAAGAACTCAAGAATTTGGTGTCCCGGTCCGAGACAATTGTGGTGGGAACTCCATGAAGCCTAACAATTTCTTTGAAGAACAATTCGGCCACTTGATTAGCATCATCGGTTTTGTTGCAAGCTATGAAGTGAGCCATCTTGGAGAAGCGGTCAACAACCACCATGATGGCCTCTTTTCCTCTAGGAGTCCGATGTAATCCCAAAACAAAATTGATGCTCACATCCATCCACGGTTGAGAGGGTACCGGCAAGGGCATATACAATCCTTGAGGAAGCACTCGACTTTTAGCCTTTTTTGCAAACAATGCACTTCCCTATTTACTTGTGCACCTCCTTGATCATATGTGGCCAAAAGAAATGTTCCTTCAATGCCCTTAGGGTCTTTTTCTCCCCAAAGTGTCCGGCCAATCCTCCACCGTGAGCTTCTTTCACTAGAGATTCTCGAAGGTTGCACTTAGGAATACAAAGCTGTCCCCCTTTAAATAGGTGGCCATCCGTCAAGTGATAGGCGCCTCCTTCCTTGTTCAAACACCTTTCAAAACACTCCTTGAAGTCGGGGTCGTCTTTATAAGAGGTTTTGATCCACTCAAATCCCAAGATTCGGGAAGTGAGCTCGGTAAGCAACATGGTTCTTCTTGAAAGTGCATCGGCCACCACATTCACTTCACCCTTCTTGTACTTTATAATATAAGGAAATCTCTCAAGAAACTCCACCCATTTCGCATGTCTCTTGCTGAGCTTCCCTTGGCTTTTAATGTGCTTCAATGCTTGGTGATCCGTGTGTAAATGAACTCCTTAGGAAGGAGATAATGCTGCAAAACTTCAATGGTTCTTATCAAAGCATACATCTCCTTATCATAAGTGGAGTAATTCAAGGCTGCCCCCTTCAACTTTTCACTAAAGTAGGCCATGGGCCTCCCTTCTTGCATGAGAACCGCTCCTATGCCGAGGTCCGAGGCATCACAATCCACTTCAAAGACTTTATGAAAATCCGGGAGCACTAAGAGAGGAGCATTGCAAAGAGCCTCCTTGATTCGGTCAAAGCTAGCTTGGCACACCGGGGTCCATTCAAATTCTTTCCCCTTTTTGGTGCAATCCGTGAGGGGAACAACAATGCTACTAAACCCCTTGATGAACTTCCGGTAGAATGAAGCAAGGCCATGGAAACTCCTAATGTCTGCAACACACTGAGGGGTCGGCCATTCCCGGATTGCTTCTATCTTGCTTTGATCAACTTCTATTCCATTCTTGGACAAAATGAAGCCGAGGAAATGCACTCTTTCTTGTACAAAGGAGCATTTCTTCAAATTGCAAAACAAATGAGCCTGTCTAAGTGCATCAAATAGTATACGAAGGTGTCCCAAGTGATCCAGATATTGTGCACTATAGACTAATATATCATCAAAGTATACTATCACAAACTTTCCCAAGTAATCTTTCAGCACATGGTTCATTAAACGCATAAAAGTGCTAGGGGCATTAGATAGCCCAAATGGCATAACTAACCATTCATAAAGTCCATACTTTGTTTTGAAGGCGGTTTTCCACTCATCTCCTTCTAGCATCCTTATTTGATGATAACCACTCTTTAGATCAATTTTTGAGAAGTAGGCATCACCACTTAGCTCATCCAATAAGTCCTCCAGCCGTGGTATGGGAAACCGGTACTTAATAGTAATTTTGTTGATTGCACGGCTATCAATGCACATCCGAGAGGAGCCATCCTTCTTTGGCACCAAAAGGGTTGGCACCGCACAAGGACTTAATGACTCTCGGATGTACCCTTTCTCCAAGAGCTCTTGCACTTGATCATCAAGCTCTTTAGCCTCCTCGGGATTCATTCTATATGCTGGCCGATTTGGTAGAACCACCCCGGGTTGAAGATCAATCCGATGCTCTATCCCATGGATTGGTGGTAGACCGGTTGGAAACTCTTCAGGGAAGACATCATCATACTCTTCTAGGAGGGCTAAGACTTCTTATGAAGCACCTCCTATCTCTTCCATTCTTTCTCGAAAAAGAATCAACACAATTGGAGCCGCTTGTGATAATTCCCGAGAGAGTTCCTTTTTGTTGATGAATAGCACCTTCTTGGAGGAGTTTTCTGTTTTTTTCCTCTCATCTTTAGCTACATCCGAGGGTATCAAAGGTGCTAATTTAATGTTCCGGTTCTCCCATTTGAATGAATACTCATTGGTTAATCCATCATGCATGGTGTGGCGGTCAAATTGCCATGGCCTCCCTAGGAGAAGGTGGCTTGCATCCATTGGCAGCACATCACACATCACAGCATCCTTATATACCCCAATGGAGAACTCAATCTGTGCACGCTTGGTCACCTTTAGGTCTCCTTCATCACTTAGCCATCGGAGCCGATAAGGGTGGGGATGCTCCTCGGCTTGGAGTTGAAGTTTCTCAATTAGTTCGGAGGATGCTACATTAGTGCAACTCCCTCCATCAATGATTAGGGAGCACACTTTATCTTTGATGAGGCAACGGCTATGGAAGATATTTTCCCTTTGGATAGCCTCGGGTTGGCCATTGATAGTGAGGGCCCTTCGGATCACCATGAGGAGGGGGCCTTCTTGTGCTCGGCACACTTCCTCTAAAGGCTCGGCCTCTTGTTCTTCTTCCTCTTCCATCGGCTCATCTTCACTAACAACTTCTCCACTACTCTCTAAGAGTGCCATCAAAATCTTATTAGGACATTGTGCAGCAATATGTCCCAATCTGAGGCACTTAAAACATTTGATGTCCCTTGACCGTGGCTTGTTGGTATCTTCAATTGGCTTAGGGGAAGCATCTTTCTTTTGAGTCCACGATTTTGGTTGATAAGGGGGGTTGTCTTGCCTCGGAGGTGGTTTCTAAGGAGTGTTGTAGGCCGGTGTAGGCTTCACAACACTTTTCTTGCCCTTCTTTTTTTGTTGCCTTTCAACCCGCAAGGCCAATTGGATAGCGGCATCTAAAGATTCAACGAGCTGCAATTCCCATAACTTCACCAATATCCTTGTGTAATCCTCTCAAGAACCGTGCCAATATTTGTTCTTCCGGCTCTTCAAGATCACACCGGATCCGCAAGGTCTCAAACTCCATCAAGTATTCCTTAACCGAGAGGTGTTCTTGCTTCAAGTTTTGGAGTTGATAGAACAACTCTTGCCTATAATGACTCGGAAAAAATCTTCTCTTCATGTGCATTTTCATGGTCCTCCAAGTGGTTACCTCTTCTTCACGGTCACGCCTTCGTTGAGCTCTCAAACTATCCCACCAAAGACTTGCATAACCGTGGAGTTCCAAAGCCACCAGTTGTAGTTGGATTTTTCAGCATAGTTGTAACATTCAAATACATAGTCTACTTTATCTACCCAAGTTAAAAACGTATCCCCATCACATGATCCATTGAATGGAGGGACACTTAACTTCATATTCCTCAAATCATCTTCTCGGGGTGGTCTCTCCTGTTGCTCAAACTCCTCACCCGAGTCTTCAACCTCATACAATCGAGTCCGAGCATTTCCGGCTCTTCTACCGGGAGTGAATGGAGGAGGTGGCCTTGGAGGATTTGGTGTTTCCAACCTTTGTAACAAGGCATCCAGCCTTTGATTTGATGATATACTTATTTTCATGTTATGCTTGATGTGATTTATGAGATGTTTCATAGTCACATGGTCATTCATCATAGTTTTACAAAATATCAACGAACTATTTTCATGCATGGTTTTACAACGTAGTTGGAGGTAAATGAGTTATGATTGGTGGTATGGGACGCCAATTATGTTTCATCTCCGATGAATTAAGAACATGAAAGGCAGAACAGTAAAGTAAATGGTTATTACAGGCCTGAACACTCCAAGCACTAATGTAAGTGGGCCCAGTAGAAGTTGAAGTAGGTGGAGGGATGTGTTCTTGATATCCTGTAATATTTCCAAAGAAAAAGAAGATATGAAACCTAAGAAACGTGAATGAAATTGTGCATTGTTTTAACAACATAGCATACTCATGCATTGCATTTTATAGTTATGCTACTTGCTGAGCTTCAGGCTCATAGTTTAGGCTTTGCAATGTAGGGAATGTAATGGAGAAAATGGTACAAGTGACTGACCAAGGAGTTAGTGCAGAGGCGTGTCCAAATGATAGAGTTTATTGAGTGATGACCGACGGGGAGTGATGCATGACACACACAGAGTTATATTACAAAATGTTTTGAATGTTTTGAATATTTTGAAGATGTAATTAAAATGTATATATTATTTTGGAGTGATGGATTACAAAGCTTTCAAAATGAATATATATTACGTTGAACTATTTTCTTCCGCTGCAGATTTAAGTTATTAAATGCTTATGTATTTTATTGAAAGGTGGAATTCAAATGTATGTTTTTATTATTCGACGGTTTTCCTTGTAAACTATTTTATAAACTAAAGATAGTTTTTTTTAGAAATTAAAGTAACAAGTTTTCCACAAATGTAAGAAAGTAATGTAAGTAAGTAAGTAAGAACCCAGTAACAGACCGGTTCTGGATTTAGTAAGAAAGTAAGTAAGGAAAGCAGCGAGCGACGTACCTGGGAATCGGGTTGTTACAATTATGGTATCAGAGCAAAACACACACACAAATAAATAAGGGAACGAAAGGGTGAGTGCACCGGGTTAGGTCGGTTCTCTAGAAAGCTCAATAACTGTTATCATTTGCATACTTCTGTGTCATAAAAGGATTAATGTTGAGAGATACTTATCTTGGAGTACTAACGATGTTATTGGTAATTGAAGGAATATGAGGGGAGGAAGAAGAAATATTCCAGAGGAGGGAACTAATGAGGCTGCTATTAACCAACTGTCAGACTTGGTTAACCGTCAGTTTTAACAATTGGAGTGAATGATGAATAGAGAAGAGCAAGGAAACAGAAAAAACAAGAATGCGGGGGAGCTGAGCTGTGAGAGATTTAGGAAAATGAATACTCCCTCGTTTGATGGACAGTCCATGGATCCTGTGTTGGCTGAAGAGTGGATTCGTTCTTAAGAGAAGATATTTCAGTATGCTAAGATTGAGGAAGGAGAAAAAGTTAATTGAGCAACCTTCTTGCTGACTATGGATGCAAGGAATTGGTGGGATACTGTTGAGGTAACTACCAATGTTCAAGAACTATCATGGGCTCAATTCAAGAAAATTTTCTATGACAAATATTTTAGTAGAGCCGATCAGAATAAAAAGAAGATGGAGTTTATTCAGCTGAAGCAGTTTGGATCAGTAGCTGAAAATGTGCGAAATTTTCAAGGCCTATCAAGGTTTGCTCCACAGCTGGTGGTAACCAATGAGGATAAAGTTGAGCAGTTTGTGCAAGGATTGAAACCAGAAATTTATAAAGGAATAAAGACTTGGGGATCAGAGGATGCTCAATATTCGAAGGTTGTTTCCAAGGCTCTAGACCTTGAGGAAGCAGAATCAAAGTTGGTCAAGCAACAACCGGGAACATCCCAAAGACGGTTCTTTCGAGAAGTACAACCGCAATTGAGTAAACAATGGAAACCGGTGCGTGGGATGAAAAGGCTAAGTGAAAGTTCAAACGAGCAGGGAAAAGGAAAGCAAGTTAAAATTTTGGGGCCAATATTGGAATGCCCAAAGTGCAATAGGAAGCATGCAGGAGAATGTGTGGCTGGATCCGGACGCTGTTTTAGATTTAAAGAGATGGGACATATGGTGCGTTATTGTCATAAGGCACCTTCAAACAAACCAGAATAGAAGAGGATAGCTGGTCGTGTCTTTGCAATGATTGATGCTGAGGAAGCGGATCATCCGGCCGTGGTGGCAGGTACATTATTAATAGATGGAATTAGTGCCTTTTCATTGATAGATTCAGGATCTACACATTCATTTAGAAATTAAAGTAACATGTTTTCCACCAATGTAAGAAAGTAATGTAAGTAAGTAAGTAAGAACCCAGTAACGGACCGGTTCTTGGGTCATCGGACTTAGTAAGAAAGTAAGTAAGGAAAGCAGTGAGCGACGTACCTGGGAATCGGGTCGTTACAAAAAGTTTCTTGGAGGTTCAAGTTTTTATACAAATGTCGAACTCTAACAATGGTGTCGCACCGCAATGCAATGACAAGCTTTAATTTAATATCTTGATGGTTGAAGTGAGAAAATTAATGAAAGACTAGTTTGACCATCTCAATGATAAGTTGCATGACATTAAAAATGGTCAACAACAATATTGACAACAACACAATCGAAATAGAAATCCTCCTCGAAGAGGAAGAGACGATTTTGTAGATGATACTCTTAATATGGTAGATGACATTTCAGATGATGTTATTTGGAGGAATCGAAAAAATTCTAGAAAAGCATTTAACCAAACAGATGATAGCTTGAACAACATCAAGATGCAAATCCCATCTTTCCAAGGAAAGAATTATCCAAATAAATATTTTGAGTTGGAAAAGAATGTTGAAATAATCTTTGACTGCCACAATTATTTAAAAGAAAAAAAGGTAAAACTCGCTGCTCTTGAGTTTTTTTATTATGTTATTACTTAGTGGGATCAATTAAACTTAAGTAGGAGACGAAATGGGAAGAGAGCTACTGATACGTGAATCCAAGATCAAAAAGTGAAACCGTTCTTCTTTGGGCAATAGTTCTTCTAATTGGAAGCCTAATTACATGAAAAGAGAAGACAAACAAATTGCTAAAACAGAGCAAGATCAAAAAGCAAGAACACCTAGTCTGGGAATCCAAGGTAAATTTGATCCATCTACATCTCAAAATCGTGATATCAAATGTTTTAAATTTCAGGGAAGGGGTCACGTATCTAGCCAATGCTCTAACAAGATGGTAATGGTAATACGAGATAATGGAAAAATAAAGACGGATGGTGACTCCAAACATGATAGCACTGATGAATTCAAAGAGGAGTATGCTGTAGAAGGAGAGTTACTAGTTACACAGAGAGCTTTGAATGCTCAACCAAAAGTACTTGATGATGGAGTACAATGAGAGAACCTCTTTCACACTAGATGGCATGTTCAAAACAAGGTATGTAGTATGATAATTGACATGAGGAGTTGTACTAATGTTCTAAGTACTATTTTGGTGGAGAAATTGGGTTTATCCATGATAAAGCACCAACGACCGTATAAGTTGCAATGGTTCAACCAAAGTGGAGAAGTTAAAGTTAACAAACAAGTGTTTATCACGTATAGGCAAGTATGAGGATGAAGTATTATGTGACGTGGTTCCTATGGAAGCTGGCCATATTCTATTTGGGCATCCTTGGCAATATGATCGACAAGTGATGCATGATGGGTACACAAATAAGTACTTAGTTGTATTCTCCAGGAGAATGATTAACCTTGTTCCTATGTTGCCAAAGGAAGTATAAAAAGATCAGCTCAAACTTCAACGATAAGTGGATGAACTATTGGCTAAAGTCTACATTATCGATATCCTAAGCCCTTGTACAGTTCTAGTTTTACTAGTCTCAAAGAAAGGAGGAGAATCAAGGATATGCATTGATAGTAGAGCTATCAATAACATCACGGTAAAATATCATTTCCATATTCTTCGTTTAGATGATATGCTAGATTAAATGCATGGTGCATGATTCTTTTCAAAAATTGACCTGAAAGTGGTTAGTACCAAATGCGAATGAAAGAAGGCAATGAGTGGAAAACCACTTTCAAAACAAAGGATGGACTATACAAGGGGTTAGTTATGCCATTTGGCATGAAAAACGGTCCCAGTACTTTCATGAAGTTGATGAATCATGTCTTACATCCATTCATACATAAATTTGTTGTAGTTCATTTTGATGATATATTAATCTACAGCAAGGGTATTAATGATCATATCTTATACTTGAAAGAAGTATTTCTAGTATTTAGGAAACAAAAATTATATGCTAACAAGAACAAGTGCACTTTTGCACCGATCAGGTGGTCTTTTTGGGTTTTGTTGTTAGTCAGCAAGGAGTACAAGTTGATCAAGAGAAAGTTTTGGCAATTCAAGAGTGGCCGACGTCAACAAATGCAAACCAAGTCTGCAGCTTTCATGGACTTGTAAGTTTTTATCATCGTTTTTTTTAAAGATTTCAGCACAATTGCTGCCTCACTCACCGAGGTGATAAAAAAGAATGTGGTGTTTAAGTGGATGAAAGCATGTGAAGAGGCATTCCAAAAGATTAAGTTGAGGCTGACAAATCCACCTTTGTTTGGTTTACATAATTTTAAGAAACCATTTGAAGTTGAGTGTGTTGCTTCAGGTGTGGGGATTGGAGCTCTAATGTATGATCATCGTCCAATTGCATATTTAAGTAAGAAGTTGGGAGGAGTAACCCTTAACTATCTTTTATACAACAAGGAAATTTACGCATTGGTTAGATCATTTGAAACATCACGACTTCTATTGGCACGAAAATTCATCATTTGCACAAATCATGAGTCTCTCAAGTTTCTTAAAAACCCACACAAGCTTAACAGACGATATACGAGATGGATGGAATTCATAATGTCGTCTCCTTACATCATCTGTTCCAAAAAAGGTAAGGAGAATGTGGTAGCTGATGCCCTTTCTCTCAAGTATGTTCTCATTTCCTCCTTTGGATCTAAACTACTTGGATTTGATTTTGTAAAATATGCATACCCTAGTGATAATAATTTCAGAGAACTATATAGGGTTTATGAGAAAACTTATTCTGGGGAATACTACAGACATGATGGTTTTCTTTTCAAGAAAGATAAACTATGTGTTCTTAATTGTTCGATTAGGAACTTCTATTTAGAGAAGCACATAGAGGAGGTCTTATGGGGCCTTTTGGGATAGGAAAGACCTTAGGTGTGATCCAAAAGCACTTTTACTGGCCACGTCTAAAAAGGGATGTCAAAAGGATTTCCAACAGATGTGTTACATGTAAATAAGCGAAGTCTAGAATCTAACTCAGTGGCTTGTCCATGCCGCTACCCATCGCTAACGCTCCATGGATCGATATTTTGATGGATTTTGTATTAGGTTTTCCTCGAAGTAAGAGAGGTAATGATTCAATTTTTGTTGTGGTGGATAGATTTTTTGGAATGGCACATTTTATTCTGTGTCACAAATTTGATGATGCGACCCATATTGCTGATTTATTTTTTTGAGAAATTTTTTGATGCATGGGATTCCTGAGACCATTTTATCTGGTAGAGATGCAAAGTTTTTAAGTTATTACTGGAAAACATTATAGGATAAATTATGTACCAAACTTTTATTCTTCACCACTTGTCACCCATGATCTGATTGACAAACGAAAGTTGTTTCTACAATCAATCATAAAGACAAACATTAATAGTTGAGAATAGTTTCTACCACATGCTGAATTTTCTTATAATTGCTCAGTTTATTCATCTACTAAGTTTCCACCTTTTGAAATGGTTTTAATCAACTAACTCCTCTGGATTTATCTTTTTTACTTGTTTCTTAGTGTGTTTGTTTAAATTAAAACAAGAAGGCAGAACTTGTGAAGATTCATGAGACTACAAGGTAAAATATTGAGAAATGAACTGAACAATACGTGAAACATGCTAACAAAGGACGACGAAGTGTAACTTTTGAACCAAGAGATTGGGTGTGGTTGCATTTGTAGAAGGAACACTTTTTAACCAAAAGCAAGTCTAAACTACTACCACATGGAGATGGCCCCATTCAAATTCTCAAGTGCATCAATGATAATGCATACTGTTTAGATCTTCCTGGTGAGTATAATGTTAGCGCCACCTTCAACGTTTTTTATTTATCTCCTTTTGATGCAGAAGATGATTTTAAGACAAATCCTTTTAAAGATTGAGGGAATGATTAGGACATCACGAAGTGTAAATGGGAAGAACTAAATGCAACAAGCGCAAGCATGACAGAAAATATGACACAAGATTGAGAAAAGAACTTGGTGAAAAACTAAGCATATATTTCCAAGAACTTCTCAATTGTGACATTGTTATTATTCAAGACAACATCAAATTTAAATGCATGACATGCATTCAAGTGCACATGGGTTAAGATGGAATCATTATGAATTATATTATTATGTACTTACTTTATCTATAATCTATGTTGCATGTCATAATGGAAGTACGTGAGAAAGTAGGTAAGAAAGTTGGTGAGAAAGTCGGTGACAAAGTGGGTGAGGTTGAGAGAAGAGAAATTAGGTGGGGAATAATTCCTATAAATATGTACTAGATTTTCCATTTGAAATCAAGTTGAGTTTTGAGAACAATACTGTGAGAGAACTCCTTTTCAACGTGTTGTTCAGTCTTTCATTACAAGTCCAATAGTTTCATTTCTGTCTTACCGAACAGAATCCTTTCGTTTGTGAAATATTTCCTATTTAAGTTTCTTAGTCGCATTATTGTTTCAAGTCTTAAGCTCTTTCTAAGGTAAGGTTCAAACGTCCATCGACTTTCTTCTATCTTTACTTTTTTATATTCTGTATTCGATCAGTGATCAATCTTTATCAGTTGAGTTCATATCATCAAGGGTTCAACATTGAAGGGTTCATGGTTTAAAGATTCTACGGTTCAAGGTTAAGTTGTCAAGGGTTTAGGATTCAAGGTTCCAGTGTTTTAGGGTTTTGTTGCTTAAGATTTATTGTTCTAAGGTTCAAGGTTCTAAGGTTCTCTCAGGATTTAGTCATCCAAGGTATAAGGGTTTAGGGATCAGGTTTCTGGATTCTACAGTTCAAAGTTCTAGGGTTCAAGGTTCCTTACTTGTAGAGTTAAGGGTTCGAGGGTGAGGGTTCAGGGTCTAGGTTTTATGAGTTCCAAGGTTTTAAGGTTTAGGGTCTTGGGTTCCAAGGTT
>QAOC01004898.1:48484-61598 GCA_003255005.1 Begonia fuchsioides
GACCTCGTGACCGAGCTTTCCACCTCGTGGTTCTACCAGTCATTTACATGTTTGGCTTTCCACCTCGTGGTTCTACTTGGTCCTCGTGACCGAGCTTTCCACCTCGTGGTTCTACCTTATTCATTCGTTACGTACATTCATGCATAGAACTTTCAGGATTTTCAGAACAGGAGTTAGCACCAACAGGCTCCTCTCATCCCACCCTCGCCATTTGGTTTGGTGACATTTGAAAACATGCATGGAAAACATTTTCGTTCTTTTCCTAAGACATGATGCATGAAAATGGCATACGTGCACAACGTGACATTCATAACATAAACATAAAGCATGCATAAAACATCTCCCAATCAACATAAACAAACATCTCCAAATGAAGATAATTGTTATCTCTTAACTATACTTAACATAAACATACTTCATTACTTTACTTAAACCTAGCAACCATCAAACAATGTCAAACAAACACCAATCAAACCCAAACACTTGGGCCGGTGCACAGTGTGATACACCCCAAACAGAGTATTCTTATTCTACTTATTCATAACAGTAACCAATTTGCGTTCACTTTTATTTGTTTCTAATTATACAACCTTAATCCTACTCTCTGTGATGTAGTCCCCGAAGGGCCAAAGACATGCAAGATTCACTTACTTGGATACCAAGCTGCAAAATACTCCTTATTTCCTTCACTTTCTTTACTTGATTCCAAACAACCTTAACATCATTACATTAAAATTTGAATGACGAGTATTTGAACCTTAGCTTAGAAAAGCTATAGACCCGAAACAACAACGCGATGAAGAACCTTAGTTGAGGAAGATGCCACAAACGGAGGAATTCTGCTTGATAAGTCAGAAGATAACGTTGTTGGACTTACCGATGAAAGACCGAACAACGCTTGTTAATTGGGAGAATATCTCTCACCTACCCTACCTACAACAAATGAGTGAGGTGTACAAGTTTCTAATCTTGTAAACTCCCACCTACCCTACCTACCACAAATGAGTGAGGTGTACAAGTTTACAACCTCAGCTCCTACCTCCTTTCACTAGTGGAACTTGTAGCATAATTCACATATTGACATGTAAATATTAATACAAGTTAATTACTTGTGTACTTCAATAATTGTGTAAAACTCCATCTTGATGGTGGGTGGATCGTGTGCGGGCTGACAGCTGAGAAAATCCTTAGTGTGTAAACATATTTTGTAACGACCCGATTCCCGTGCCGCCGCTTTCTGCCTTACCTCACTTGCTTACTTACTTTACTTTACTTTACTTTACTTTGTTTACTCGCGGGCAGCCCGAGGACCGGTCCGTTACTGTTCTTACTTACTTACTTACATTACTTTGGTGGAAAACTCGTTTACTTTTAATTTCTAAAAAAAACTATTACCTTTAGTTCATAAAACAGTTTACAAGAAAACCATCAATGATAAAAACATACATTCTAATTCCACCCTTATAAAAAATACATGATCATTTCATAACTTAAACTTACAGCGGAAAACTATAGTTCAAAATACATTCACTCTAAAATACTTTAAAATCCATCACACAAAAATAAGGGTATACATATCATTACATCTTCAAAACGTTCAAAACTTTCAAAAACACTTTATATTCTAACTGTGTGTATCGTACATCACTCCCCGTCGGTCATCGCTCAATAAACCGTATCATTTGAACACCCCTCTGCTATAACTTCTTGATCAGTCATTGGCTCACTTTCCTCCATTATATTCCCTACATTGCAAAGCCTAAACTATGAGCCTAAAGCTCAGTAAATAGCATAACTATAAAATGCAATGCATGAGTATGCCATGCTGTTAAAACAATGCACATTTCATTCACGTTTCTTAGGTTTCATAACTTCTTTATCTTTGGAAATATTACAGGATCTCAAGAACACCCCCTCCACCTACTTCAACTTCTACTGATCGTGAGCTCACTACTTTACTACTTGAGGTGCTCAGGCCTGTAATAACCATTTACTTTACTTTACTGTTCTGATATTCAAGTTCTTAATTCATCGGAGACGAAACATAATTAGCGTCCCATACCACCAATTATATCTCGCTACCTCCAACTACGTTGTAAAACATGCATGAAAATAGTTCGTAGACATTTTGTAAAACTATGATGCATGACCATATGAACATGAAAACATCTCTTAAATCATATCACATAACATGAAAATAAGCATACATCACCAAACATATCATGCGAACAAACATGCAGCACACATCAAACAATCATCCTAATCTTTGCAATGTAGTCCCACTTAAGGGCCAAATAATCTTAATGCTAACTTACCTTAGCAGCTAGGTTGAGTTGATCGACTTGAGTCTCCTTCTTAATCCAATCGATGGCTTAAACCTATTAATCATATGCGGATCAGAATTTGCATAAAGTCTTAACTTTATGTTCCAACTTTGAACATCTATAACTTCCTCTATATTGATCTATTATTGACGATTAAGATGTCAAATTGTTCCTTAAAGAGTCTACTATAACTTCTTAGAAGACACCAAATTCAGAAAACTAACGTATGTTGACTTACGTGGACAAAATAGAAGGCATTCACTGTTTGAACAGTGATTAGGTCGACATAAACCTATATGTGTCGACATAACTTAGCATAATGTGTCGACTGCTTATTCATGCGGTTGACCAAATCATTTACAGAGAGTTATTTTGTGTCGACCGGTGCTCTCCCTGTTTCCATCTACTAACTTGTAACATTCATAAGTTTGTCTACAAAGGTCCAATTTGAGTGATGCAAACGGCTATGAATTGCTCTAAAAGCCTACTTTAACTCTTATTTATGTTATAAACTCAAATTCGTTCGAAAATATGACCGAATCTCAAAATCCCTAACCTTGCATACAATCAACTGATTTTCTAACATTCTACTTGAAATCCTCTATTTTTATCCATCAATCCAACCAACATCATCCTTTTATCATTATTAAACCTAAAAGAACTTTAAATGATATGAAAATACCTTGAGCTTCAGTCTCCACGAAATATCAAAGCTCTTCACTTCACTTCTCTTGAAGCACTCACTTTCTCACTCCTTTTTCCTCACAAAACTCTTTCTCTATCTCAATCTCACCCTCCTTTCATTTAGAGCACGATACCTAGAGAGAAAGAGGGGGAGGAAGATCGTGGCTGGGAGGGAAAATGCCAGCCAAGACCCACTTAAAGCCCTTTATCAATTAAAATCAATTTTCCTTTTGTGTCCACCAATAAGAATTCTGCTGATTTTGCTGACTTTTCAACTTATGTCGACATAAGTTCAACTTATGTCGACATAATGAATTCCCAAAAGTTATTCTATGTCGACCGCTCTTCTATTGTGTCGACCAAAAGTATTCCCGAGGGTTATTTGTGTCGACCGCACGTCTATTGTGTCGACCGGGGTACTGTTCGTAGTTGGACTGGTCACTTAAAACTTTTATAACTTTTGTTATACAATTTAGATTTCTATAATTCGAAAGCCATTATTTTTCTTATTGAATCTAGTTCAACTTTGTAGAAGACATAAACTTTAAATTCTGAGTTTAACATAATCAAAAATACGAAGTACCAAACATCGTTCAAAATCCATAATTCTATAGTCCGGTTTTGCTTCACCAACTTCAAATAAACATAACTTTCTCTTAAAAAGTTTAATAAGAATGATCTACCTATAAATCTTCTTATCTTGACGTCTACTACAACTTTGTAGAGGAATACTTTGCCATTTATGCTCTTATAAGGCATGTTATGATTGAAACACAGAAACTACTCCATGTAATGACCATAAAACCTCAGAATTAGGTAAACACCAAAATTGTTTCCAATTCGTCTCCATATTCATCTTTTCCTAGTACATCTCATTCCTTAAACATAAAACATTAAATTCATAAATTCTTAACATAAAATGAGGGTCGTTACATATTTGATCTTTAAATTTCTTTTCCCGATCCCAATTCATTGGCCTTGTCATAGCTTTGCTTTCCTCTGTCATCTCTTTTAAATCTTGGTTGATGTCTGCATCACACCTGAGCCCGAGCTCGGGAAATTTCTAATTTGTGTGTTATTTTTGCAGGAAAATTAATTAAAGATTTACAGATTTCTAAGCCAACTTTGGAGGATCAAGAAAGACCAAAGTATGCAATAACTTGGCTTGGAGATGAGGAAGAATTGCAACCTCAACCCGAGACCTCTTGATCTGAACCCACTCCCGATCCTGGTTGAAGGTGCACGTTGCATGGTGAGTTGGAGTCCCATGGATAAGTGATAAATTGACCCACGACTCAACTCACCAACATCTCCTTGGAGTGAATGATTTTTCTTGCATTTTTGGGTTAATTTTTACGTAAATTTTACGTTGAACATTTAGAGAACCCGAGAGGGTTTCTCGGCTAGGGTTTTAGATTGAATTTTGCAAGCTTTGCATGGAGTTTTGTATGAGGGTTTAATTGGCTGAAAGAAGAGTATTTAGGGCCAAGAAAGAAGGGAAAATTGGCAGAAGAGATTCAAGGAAACGTGGCTTGCACGTCCTTGCAATCTCATTGGTCAAAATTTTGCCTCATTTGCTTCATTTCTAGCATGCTTCATGCATGACTTTGGCCACCAAATTTCCCTCTCTTTTTCCCTCTCTTTGTTGCTGTTAAAACCTTCCCTGGCATGATTGTAATCATTAATTTGAAATTTGAATTAAAGTTTCTTTTTGAGCTTCTCCCTTCACGGGCATTTCCAACTTTAACTGGTACCCATAATTCCTCCGGAAACCGTCAGTTTTGCAAGGTTTTCTTCCTCCGAGCTGGAGATTTCCTAAAGGTTCAAAGTGTCCATCCTTCTTCAAGGATGTAGGGTGAGCTTGAAGGTCACAAGCTCTTCAATCCATCTTTTATTTTTGTTTGAAAATTCATTTTCTCCGCCGCTCACCATTTTCGGCAACCGCCAGCCATAAACTCGATCTCATCACTGAGTTATCCCCCTCAAAAATTCCTCCCCGTTTCTGGACTATCGGGTTTTTCACAAACCGTACCCGATCGCCAACCCTCTCCCTAAATCCATCCCGATTCCGTGTCAACTTGTGTACCATCCGATTAGGGCTCTCTTCTCTCATGTGAAGGAGATCAAAACTCCCTCACCACAGAGCTTGGTACTTAGTTGAAATTTGAATACAAAAGTGCTTTTCATTTTCTCCTTGGCTGTGGTTTTTCTGGCAACCAAGACTCGGCTCTCCGGTGGGTAATATCCTGCGACATCCGAGAGGTTCTCCAAGGTTTTGCCTTCCCTTCCAAGCTAGGGTAAGCTAGGTTGTGCTACACCTCTTCAGAAAATCTCCCGTGGTCTTAGGGTAAGGATGTAATCCCCATTAGCTCAACTCCATCTCCGGTTACTTTACATTTTCCGACGAACCCCCATTCCTTTTCCGATAACCACCATTTTAGCACCCGATATTCCCCTCTGCATATCTCCCGACTCCCAAAATATTTTACCCTCATTTTTGGAGGTTAAGCTCTTCTCTCATACATAGACAATCCCTTCAAATCTCGGTTGCAAAATCCATATGGAACTCGACAACTCCCTTTCTTAATATCACTAATTTCTGGCCCATTTCTTCCCTTCTTTCTCACCGGAGCCCCTTTTCTTCCCCTTCCCATTCTTGAACCTTGTCACCTATACTTGATGGTGATTTGGTTTATGGCTCTACTATTCACGCACATCCGGAAACTTCCATCTTTCTTTGGAACTAATAGAGCGGGAACAGCACAAGGACTCAAAGATTCTCTTATAAACCCCTTGTCAAGAAGCTCTTGGACTTGCCTTTGAAGCTCCTTGGCCTCCTCGGGATTCAATTGGTAGGAAGGCTGATTTGGTAGCACTACTCCCGGGTGGAGGTCAATTTGGTGTTCGATTCCCCTAAGGGGTGGTAAACCACAGGGTAGTTCTTCCGGAAATACATCTTGGTACTCCTCAAGAAGTGCTTGAACCTCATTTGGAACATGCTCAATTTCTTGGGGCCTTTCTTGAAACAAAACTAGTACAATCGGGCCTCCCTCTTGGATAGTCTTTATCAACTCTTTCTTGGTCATAAAGAAATTAGATTTCCCCTTCCCCTCCCTCGTTGCAACTTCATCCTGGAAAATTTTACTTGGCTAAAGGGGGGTGAGCTTGATGGTTTTCCCACCAAACTTGAAGGACTAATGATTGGTATAGCCATCATGGATAGCTCTTCTATCGAATTGCCACGGCCTTCCAAGCAAGATGTGGCTTGCACTCATCGGCACCACATCACATAGCACTTTGTCTACATAACCACCAATAGAGAATTCAATGCTTTTTTGCTTAAAGACCTTGAGATCTTCCTTCTAATTTAGCCACAAAAATCTATACCGATTTTGATGCTCCGTAGTGACAAGCTTCAACTTCTTTACAAGGTCTTTAGATGCCACGTTGGTGCAACTCCCTCCATCTATAATCAAGGAACATACCTTCCCTTGAATTATGCATCTACTATGGGATATATTTTCTCTTTGTACCACTTTACCTCGGGTTTGGGTGCTGAGAACTCGACGGATCACCATCAAGAGAGGTCCTTCTTGTCCTCCATTGGCTATTCCTCTTAACTACTAACCTCACTAAACTCCTCAAGAAGAACAATCAATCATTTGTTGGGGCATTAAGAGGCAATGTGGCCAAGGACGAGACACTTAAAGCACTTGATCTCCCTTGACCTAGGCCGAATACCATCATCTTTGGGCTTTACTTCAAATTCCTTCTTTTGACTCCAAGGCTTAAGAAATGACGGCTTATCTTCATTCTTAGGAAATGGTTTCAACGAGGGCGTGGCCCTTGGTACAAACCGGTTAGAAACACCTTTGCCTTTTCTCTTGATTTGTCTTTTCTCTGATTTCCTTGTTTAGGCCTCTAAGGAACCTTGGTATGATTTGGTCCTCGGGTTCTTGAAGATCAAATCGAATCCGTAAGGTCTCAAACTCGGCTAAATAGTCTTCAACCGAGAGGGTGCCTTGCTTCAAAGTTTGGAGTTGGAGGAACAGCTCTTGTTTATAATGGCTTTGAACAAATCGCCTCCTCATGAGCATTTTCATTGCTCTCCATGTCAAAACTTCATCATCTCCCTCACGTATTCTATTGGACCTCACACTATCCCACCAAAGGCAAGCATAGCCGGTCAACTATAAAGAAACCAATTGTAGTTTGGCCTTTTCTGAATAGTTATAACATTCAAAGATTTTAGCCACCTTTTCAACCCAATCAAGGAAAGCATCACCCCTACAAGATCTATTTAAGGAAGGGATAGTAACCTTAACGTTCCTCAACTCATATTCTAGACTTGGTGGATCAAAAGAGATAGCATCTTCACCGGAGTCCTCGGAGTCAAGGGTTCGGCCTCTTCTCATTCCCTGGCCGGGCCTTCTCCTCGGCACAGTAGGTTGTCTTCTCACGGGGTGTGAGTTGGCCGCCAAACATTGTAGAACAAGATCAAACCTCTTATTGAGGTCATCTATTTGCCCTTGGTAGCTTTGTTCAGCTTCTCTCGGATTAGAGGGTGCGGGAGGTGGTACATTGGGTGTGGCGGGTTCTCAGGGTGGGTTAAGGGTAGCTCCACTCCGAATCATCAAATTATGCTCTAGATATCAAATAAAAACGACAATAGAAGGGTGGTGGTTAGGAAAGGGTCTCTGATACTAGATGATGTGCTATGAGAATGGTGGTTGGGTCGGTTAACGAGAAATGGAGAGAGAAAAGAGGTGGAAAATGGGAAAGGTTGGCTCGAGTAAAGGAAATACAGGGTCAAATGTCTCTGGACAGATCTCCGGTGGCGTATTGGTTTAGATGCTGAAATTTGGAGGAAAGGTAGATGAGGTTGAGAGGGTTTATGGGTCAAAATATCACGGTAAATGAATAAGGGAATCGGAAGATATGCAGAAAATAGCTAGAGTGCTAAAAAATGAGCTCTCGAGAAAGGAATATCGAAAAGTTGTAAACGGAGGGATAAACTTGAACGGAGGAGAAGCTTTGGGGTTCACACCCTTACCTTGAATTACAATAGAACGTGGTTGAAGGAGTGTGGTATGGCTTAGCTAACCCAAGCTTGAATGGCAGCAAAAACCGGAGTGGAGCTCTCGGTGGTTTCCGAATGTAACTCACCGAAAAACCCGAGTCTTGGAGGAGGAGAAACCACCAAGGAAATGAGATTCAAAATGCAATCTTTAATTTCAAACTTCACTGAGTACAAATGAGCTCCAAGTGAGCTTAAAATCACCCCCAAGCTCGGGAGGGTGGGCTCCCAAAAATTAAAAAAAAACAGCTTACTGGAAAAGGCAAAACAAGGAGGAAACAACTAAGTGGTCCTCCTAGAAGTTACCCGAAAAGGAGGCACCAAGGCTTACCATGGTCTCCCCGGCCCTTCAGCACCCCCACTTGAAGCACAAAAGTGGGTTTTCACGTGACTAACCCTTCAGTAAATTAAAACCCTAATTCTAACCAAAACAATCCACCTTTTTTCACTCGGCAGTTGTTCAATCGAAAAACTAACAAAACTCAATGACATAAAAATTGGATCTTTATCCCTCCATGTGAACTTTGGCTGTTGAAGTATCCGAGGAAAATGGGCTTGGACTTCCTTCTCCAAATCTTGGATGGACCATGCAATGGTTGGCTAGGTTTATGTCGTCTTTGGCCGCCTCCATCTCTATTTCTACACCTTGCTCCGCGGGTATTGTGGAATGTTCCCAAGAGAGAAGATGTTTGGGCTTTCCTTGATCATCCAAAGTTGGCTCTTCCATTAAGGTTCCTTGCATAAATAACCCTACAAAATGAGCAAACATGTTAGCAAACTTCTTGGCTTGGGCTCAGGTTATAGGCCCTTGGGATGTCTTCTCGGTTTTTGTCTCTGATTGCACATCAACTATCCAACATATGACTAGGAACTCTGCGCATTGGTTAGAGAATTGGAAAGATGGAAACATTACTTATTGGCATGAGAGTTTATCATTTTCACAAATCACTAGTCCCACAAGTTTGTTAACGACCAACACAAGCTCAACAAACAACATGCCAAATGGATAGAATTTACAGAGTCGTTTCCCTATGCTATACATTACAAGAAAGGTAAGGAGAAAAGCTAATGCCTTTTCTCACTTGTACATTATAGAGTCGTTTCCCTATGCTATATGGGTTTTGTGAGAAAACTAATTCTAGAGAATACTACAAGCATGATGGTTTTCTTTTCAACAAAGATAAATTATGTGTTCCTAATTTTTTTATTAAAGAACATTTAGTAAGGGATGCACGTGGAGGAGGTCTTATGGCGCATTATTGGATAACAAAGAGATAAGGTGTCTTGTACATGCCACATCTAAAAAGCGATGTCGAAAGGATTTGTAACAAATGTGTTACATGTTAACAAGCAAAGTCTATAATTCAACCCAATGGCTTGTACATGCCGCTACCCATCCCTAACTCTCCCTAGATAGATATTTCGATGGATTTTGTACTAGGTTTGACTTGAAGTAAGAAAGGTAATGATTCAATTTTTGTTGTGGTGGCTATATTTTCCAAATGACACATTTTATTTTGTGTCACAACTATTGATGCAACCCATATTACTAATTTGTTTTTTCAAGAAATTGTTACGGTGCATGAGATTCCTAAAACCATTGTATCTCATAGAGATGCAAAGTTTTTGAGTTATTTCTAGAAAACATTACGTGGTAAATCAGGTACCAACTTCTATTCTCCACCACTTGTAACCCACAATCTGATAGACAAACAGAAGTTATCAATAGGACCTCATCAACATTACTACAATCCATCATAAAGAAAAACACGTTGGAAATAGTGTCTACCACATACTGAATTTACTTATAATAGCTCAGTACATTAATCTACTAAGTTTTCACCTTTTGAAATTTGTATATGGTTTTAATCCACTAAATCCTTTTGATTTATCTCCTTTACTTATTTTTCTAGTCTCCAGGGTTCAAGCTTTCATGGTTAGAGGATTCAAGGTATATGGTTCAATGGCTCAAGGTTCAAGGTTCAAGATTCATGATTTTATTGTTAAGGATTCAATAGTTTCAAGGTTATAGGGTTCCATGGTTCTAGGGTTCAGGATTAAGAGTTTCATGGCTTAGGGTTGAAAGTTCTAGGGTTCGAGGGTTTTGTGGTTTAGTGTTTTATGGTTAAAGGTTTGAGGGTTTCAAGTTGAACAAGTTCAGGATTTAGGGTTCAAGCGATTCTAGGGTCCAAAATTTTATGTTTAGGGTTCAAGGGTCCACGGTTAAGGGTTTACAATATAGGGTTTTAAGATTATGGGTTCTACGGTTAAAGGTTAAAGGGTTCACTGCTTACAGTTCAAGGGTTTAAGGGTCCAGGGTTCTAGAGTTCAAAGATCAATGGTTCATGGTTTCATGGTACATGTTTTATGTTTACAAGATTAAGGGTTCAGGGTTCAGGATTCAAGGGTCAAGGGGCAAGAGTTTAGGGTTCAAGGTTTCAATTTTCCAAGGTTCTAGGGTTAAAGGATTCAGAGTTCCAGGGTTTAAGGGTACACGGATCTAGAGTTCCAAGATCGAGGGTTCATGGTTTCAATGTAGAGGTTTCAGGGTTACGAGGTTAAGGGTTCCAAGGTTCAAGGTTCAAGATTCGGGGTTCAAAGGTCCAGGGTTCTAAGGTTTAGGGTTTAAGTTTCCAAATTTCCATGGTTCCAAGAATTAAGGTTCATGATTCAGGGTTGACAGTTCCAGGGTTCATTATTCGAGGTTATGGGTTTATGGTTAATGGTTCAGGATTCACGACTCTAGGGTTCAGGGTTCGAAGGTTCCAGTGTTCAAAGTTTATGGTTTCGGTTCAAGGTTCTACGGTTCAGGGTTAAAGGGTTTAGGGTTAAAGGGTTCAGGGTTTATGGTTTAAGGTTTTAATGGTATCAGACTTGAGGGTTTAGGGTTCCAAGAATTAGGGTTACTGGGTTCTAGGGGTTTTAAGGTTGAAGGTTCTAAGGTTCTAGTGTCTAGGGGTCATAGTTCCAGGGTTTAAGGTTCAAGGTTTTAAGTTTTCCAAGGTTCAGGTTCTAGTGTTCAGGGTTCAAGGACTCCAGTTTTCCAAGGTCTAGGGTTTAGGGTTCTAGGGTTCTACAGTTCTAGAGTGAAGGATTAAGAGTGCTAGGGTTTAAGGTTCAAGGTTTTAAGTTTTCCAAGGTTCAGTGACATGCCACAGATTGGCATACCGAATGGAGCAATCACCCGAGCCCGAGCTCAAGAATTTTCTAACATATTTGTTAATTTTGCAGGAAAATTAATTCATGAACTATACATTTCTAAGCTAACTTTAGAGGATCAAACAAGGCCAAAACACGTGATTAATTGGCATGGAGAAAAGGTGGACTTACAACGAAGAACCGAGCCTCCCGGAATCAAGCCCGCACATGAACCCGGTTGAAGTTCACGTTGCATGGTGAGTTAAAGTCACATGCAAACATGACCAAATGTCCCACGACTCAACTCATCAACCCTTCAATGGAGTGAAGGAATTTTATTGCATTTTTTAGTATAATTGTACGTTAATTTTTACGTTACATTTTAGGAGAACCCGAGAGGGTTTCTCGGCTAGATACATTTTAGTTATTTTGCATGCTTTTGCATGGGGTTTTGCATGAGGGATTCTTGGCTGAAAGAAGGGTATTTTGGGCCAAGAAAGAAGGGCAAATTTGCTGAAGGGGTGCAAGATCACGTGGCCATCACATTCTTGCATTCTCATTGGTCCAATTTTCCCTCCTTTATTTTCATTTTCAGCATGCATGTTGCATGACTATGGCTCATAATTTTCCCTCCTTTTTTTCCTCTCTTTCAGCTGGTAAAACCTCCCCCAATGCTTGCTTGTAATTTTCAATTTGGAATTTGAATTAAAGTTGCTTTGAGCATCTCCCTCTCTCGGGCATTTCCAACTTCAAACCGGCAGCCGGTGCACCTTTGGCCACCGTAGGTTATCTCAAAGGAATCCTCCCTCCGAGTTGGAGATTTCTTGGTGCTTCAATACTCCAGCCTTATTCAAGGACTTTAGGGTGAGGTTGAAGGTCACAAGCTCTTCCTTCCATCAATATTTTTCGTTTGGTTTTAGTTCTTTCCGCGGCAGATTTCCGACCACCACCAAAAATGCCGTTACTGTTCCATTACATTCCGACCGATCCATCCACGTGATTTTCTTCATTTTTTGAGGACTATCACCTATCTTCCCAGAGTTGCACTCAAAATTTCAGCCCTAAACTCGATCGCATTGTTGAGTTATCATCGTCCGAATTCCAATCCCGATTCTGGAATTATCGGATTATCGTTTTCCATTTAACCTAACGTGATTCTCCCACTTCCTAAATCTAAACCCCCTCCATTCCGTGTCAGTCAGGTTCTAGTGTTCAGGGTTCAAGGATTCCAATTTTCCAAGATTTAGGGTTCTAGGGTTTAGGGTTCAAGGGTTCTATAGTTCTAGGGTGAAGGATTAAGAGTGCTAGGGTTTAAGGTTCCAGAGTTCCAAGTTTAGTGTTTAGGCTTTCAAGGTTCAAGTGTTAGGTTCCAGGGTTCAGGGTTCTATGGTTAAGGGTTTAGAGTTACAGGGTTCTAGCATGCCAAGGTTGAGGTTTTGAGGATTCAAGGGTCAATGGTTCTGGGTTCCAGGGTTCCATGGTCAATGGTTCATGGTTAAAGGGTTTAACGTCCTAGGTTCTAGGGTTCTAGGGTCAAAGGTTCAGTGTTCCAGGGTTTAAGGTCCAAGGTTCCAGGGTTCCAATGTTTAAGGCTCCAAGATTCAGTGTTCAAGGTTCTATGGTTCAGTGGTTTGAAAGCTCAAAGTTTAGGGTTGAGGGTTGAGGGTCCAAAGTTTAGGGTTCAGGGTTCAAAGGTCCAAGAAGGTTTCAAGGGTCCAAAGTTAAGGGTTCATGGTTTAGCGTTTCAAGTTTCAAGGTTCTAGGGTTAAGGGTTCTAGGGTTTACGGTTTTAAGTTTCAAGGTTCTAGGGTTAGGGTTAAGGGTTAAGGGTTTTACGGTTTTTGGATTCGAGGTTCAAGATTCTAGGGTTCATTGTTAAAGGGTTTAGTGT
>QAOC01004958.1:0-24042 GCA_003255005.1 Begonia fuchsioides
CATTAAAGGAAGGGATTGATGCACATCATAGTCTCCCTCGGATTCATCGATAGCTGGACGTTTTGAAGCAAATAAGCCGCCTCCGAGTTCTCTTTTTGGAAACGGGGTTAGAGGAACTTTCATAGGAGGTGGATTAGCATCCAACCTTTGCAGCAATAACTCAAGCTTCTTATTAATCTCATCAATTAGGCCTTGAACACTAGACTTAGCTTGATCACGATATAGGGTGGTCGGTGGGGCATTTTGGAGCACTGATTCCCGGTTGTTTTCGTGTGAAGCTCCACTTCTAGTATTCATCACATAATTGCACGAAACTTAGATAATCAAAGTAGAAATGGAAGTGTGGGAAGGGCTTTTAAGCTCTGATACCAAATGACATGAAATTGAAAATGGAAGGATAGTTTTGGTGAACGTTGGCTGATTTTATGTAGGTCGGAATGTGTTTGGGGATGGGAAATTTATGGCTGATTTTCAGAGAGTTTGATGGAGGATAATGATCGCAAAACGGGGGAAAGAGCTAAATGGAACTTGCAACTAACCTTTATTCGATAATGGAAAGCAGCAAGAAAAACTTAATTCACTAGCTCGGAAGTAAGCTAAATTGGGTTCTTCTCGGACGGCCAGATATGACTCACCGGAGGTCGATCTGAAGGGAGCTTAGGAAATGAATTCCAAAGAAATGCAAATGCACTCTAATTTTCAATATCACCAAATTGATTACAATCATCCTCAAGTGAGGTATTTATCACCAAAACCTGTAAGAAACCCACAAGAAACTCATAAAAACTCATGTCATACCCATGTCATTCCATGTGCACGAAATTAGGCATGAAATGAGCTAATACTAAAGATAAAGTTTGAAAATAAAATAGTATTTCATGGGCCTACAGTGCTAGAAACCGACTGCACTATCTTCTCGGCTAGAAAATTGGGTGCACTATCTTCTCGGGTCTATTTAACTTCTTTTCCTTGATCCATCCATGAAATAAGATGTTTGGGCTGCTCTTGATCATTAGAAGAAGGCTCCATGAATGATATTCCATTAGATAGGATTCATGCAACAAACAAATTAGGAAATCTTTTGGCTCAAATTCGGGTGATGGCTCCTTGAAGCAACGTATCTCGTGGCATGTCAACTTTATAGCAAGACAGATGTTGAGTTCTCACAAATTATTCAAGGAAAAGATAATTAGGTTTTCTGATAGATGGTGTATTTTGCATAATGAGGAGTTGCGAAACTATATATTAAAGGAAGCTTAGTCTTCAAAATTTTCCATCCTCCAGGGACAACAAAAATGTATCATGATCTAAAGCAATGTTTCTAGTGGCCGAGAATGAAAAAATATATTGTAAAGTACGTGAAATCATTTGTAGTGTGCCAACAAGTAAAATCAAAACATTTGAAAGTTGCGAGAGTGTTAAAAGAGTTATGCTGATCAACGACGAAGAGCACTGGAATTTAGCAAAGGAGAAGAAGTGTTTTTAAAAGTTTCACCATTTAAAGGGGCAGTGAGATTTGGGCAAAAATGAAAGTTGGCACCAAGGTTTATTTAGCCATTTTCTATCTTGAAGAAAGTGGGAAACATGGCATATGTGCTTGAACTACCAAAGTCATTTGCGGGAGTTCACGATGTGTATCCATAGTAATTTGAAGTCTAAATTTTGAAGAAATTTTTTTTGTTAAGGAGAGTAAAATGTAACAAACCTCATTTTACACATAGTCTTATTTGAGATATAGGTGAAAAATGTTGGTTTAATGTGATCCATTAAAAAAGTGTACATAAGTGCATGAGAGATCGACACTTGCATGAACTGGTCGGCTGATTTTTTTAAAATGTAAATAACAAGTGGTTGAAATTTTATCAAAACTTTTACAAAGGGTTAAAATTTAAATATTAAAGTGAAGTGAAGGTGATTGGCGACTTTGGGAAGCAACTTACAAAGGGGGGTCAAATGGTATAGAAAGACCTCTTACTTTTGCCACATGCTTGTTAATTACAATTATATATTTTAATTAAATCACATAAGGTTATTCTTTAGCGTAAAAAAAAACAACCATCAGCTCCCTTTAAAGTGAAGTGAAGGTGATTGGAGATGTTGGGGAGCAACTTAAAAGGGAGGCTAAATGGTATAAAAACACCTTCTACTTTTGCCACCTCCACGTTAGCTATAATTGTATGTTTTAACTAAATAACCTAAGGTTTTTCATCAGCATAAAAATCCACGACCATCAGATCCCTTTAAAGTGAAGTGAAGGTGATTGGAGACTTTGGGAGCAACTTAAAAGAGGGGTCAAATGGTATAGAAGCACCTACTTTGGTCACCATCGCAATAGTTACAACTATATGTTTTAACAAAATTACCCAAAGTTTTTCTCCAGCTTAAAAACCTACGAGCATCAGCTCTCCTTCATCCCATTCTTTCTATTTTTAGGTTATTAAGTTGAGGCTTGGATATTCATACACACACTGGTATGTTTTGAATTGGCTACAAATTTTGTAAATAAATTGTAAATCTTTTGGAGTGATGTGAGGATAAACTGTTTGTACAATTATATGTGTAAAGTTTTTTTAGTGTTTAGTTTTAGTTTCCGCTACATATTTTAAATAAGTAAATTTATTTTATCGTCTTGCACCATTGAAAAATAATTATAACAATTTTTTATTTGTAAAGTGATTTTAATAACTTCACTCATAACGTTTAATTCATAATTAAATGATCAAGTAAGTAAGCAGAATGAGTAACAATCCGCGAACTGGGTCGTTACAAGTCAATCGTAACATTGTCACCATGTGAACATGTGTCAACATGTTAATGTGTGTGTATCACACAATAAGGCTAAGAAATTTACTACCAGAGTTAGATCTATAGCAACCTGATGGATTTAAAATATAAGTCGATAACGAATCGGCTATTGAATTGCAAAGAATCTCGTTCATCTTGAGAGGAGTAAGTATATTAACGTTCGTTTTTATTTTATTAGGGAGCATAAAAAGAATGAAGAAATAAAAATAATTCACGTCGCAAGCTATGATCAAATAACAAATATTTTTGCAAAACTTCTACCAAAAGAGTTTTTTGAAAACTTGAAGAAGATGATTGGAATCAATGATAAAAAAAGGTTTTGAGTTTAGGGGAGGAATTTGTTAAGAATTAAATTCAATAAAATAAATGATAGTAAAACCTGTCAGTTTTTTAGGTAAAATTTATGTGAATTTGGAAGAATAAATGGTCACCACATTTAACGGGTGACCTATGAATTTGTATGCTCAGATGTCTAATTTCCAAATATTTAAATTTTAGATCATTTGAAGTAATGTCCAAGAAGTTATGGTTATTTAAGTAAAAAATTATTATGAGAGTTTTAGAAATAAAGAATATAAGAGTTACTATTTTTTTTAATTTCATTTTGAATATTATTTATATCACTTTTATATTATATATAGTGACTAAACGAAATAAAAATGATAACAAGAGTCCATAAATTATTCTTTCTTTTATATTTTATTGTTTCTCCTCTCTTGAAACTCAGTTTTCCAAATTTTGATTTCTTTTAACTTACCCCATGCAGGATGGAGAACAATATGCATAATCTCCTAAGGCTAATGATTGCTATATTCATCGCATAGGTTGTAGGGCTCTTTGGGATGAGCTGCATTTCCATGGGCACAGTACTAGTGGTAGGTCCTGTAAGGAAATCGTGCAGTGTCCTCTCGGCTGATGCAGGTGCCATTTGGGGAAGGTGTGGTGGGGAGGGTAGAGGGTTATGTTTTGCTTGTTGCATAGTGTTGTTATGTTTGGTTTAGGATCATTTCTGCATATCACGTAGCATCTGAGGTTACGTTGCCATAACATTGTTTTATGTTGGTCTTCCAACAGCTTCCAACGTCGAATGGGTAGAATTGGCTGTTGTTTCCTCCTCCTTGTATCACTTCAAGCTTCAGTTTTCTTTGAAGTTTGGTGATTCATGGATCTGCATAAGAGCCGTTTGTAAGCACCAAACAATAACCAATCTCTCTCTATCTATGATGAGAACTAAGAAATATCAATAATTCAAGTTTCAATTAAATAAATTTCAATCACTGATGTGTTTCAAAATGGTAACTAGATATTTTTAAGAGTTCTATGGTACATAAGTTGAAAAGATATTTAAATGCACCTATCAAGCAAAAATATTGATTTTAGAATTGAAAAAAAAATAAATATAAAAAAGAAAAAGTTGAACATTATTATTTTTAATGTATTATATTGATTTTTCATGAAAAATGATTTTTTTACTTTATTATTTTAATGTTGAACTAAAAATAATTGCTAATATTTTATTTTAATTTTTCAATTAAAATAAATTTACTAAGAAAATAAACAAATGTAAATTGAAAAATGTTCAGTTTAGATTGAATTACGATTGTTTTGTTTCTGTTGGATTGAGGCTAGTTTGAAGACCGACCCATTCCAATGGCCAGCGCTGAGATCATAAACTAGGCAAGTGAGTAGTCCTCAATGTTGTCAATGCTATGTCTGTCGGCGTTTTAAGAAAACCAAATCCTTTTAAGACAGGCTCCCTTTCCTTAAGTTAGATAAGTCCTCCTTTTGTGCATCCCAGCAAGAAACCGTTCAACACTTGTTCTTATCGAAGAAGAGCAAGAAGAGAGCAATCACATCAAGAATTCTACTCTCCTCTACAATCTACCATCTTTGGTCTTCTAGAACTCTCAAAATTTTGAGAAAGCATATGAGCATTTGGACCAAGTGGCTAAGCGTGTCGAGCGGCACGCCCAGGAGATCCTTACGAAAAGGTAAAGACTCAATTGAAGCCCAAGTTTTTGGTAAATAGCTAGATTCGGGACTAAGTTTTAAAAAAGCTAATTTTGGCTCTTGGAACACAGTGACCTCCATATCGGACGTCTGATACAGATGCGCTAACCTCTTTACAAACGATGTCCGATCACTGCGAAACCTACTCGATTTTGTTGATCTCAATCTCTCAGTCCAACCGTTGCTTTACTTTTACAATTAAACGGTCAGGTTAGCCAAAAAAAGCATTTAAAGTGTTTGTCACACTTTCCCAGCAATATTATGTCAATCTGCTCTGACCGTGGTGACATCTCGTACCATATTGTTTGTCTCGGCAAGGGCTTTTTAACTGTATGTCCTTCGTTGCCATACAAGGTTAGACAATCTTGCCGGTGTTTCAAGTTTTCTGAAAAACTTAATCCTAAACTTTCTTGCACCAATCTTTGACGATTTTCCTCAAATTTTTCAACCAAAATTTACCAGCAACTACTCATTTCGAAGCTTGAAAAATCCTCTTTCATTTAGTGGTGGAGGTTTTGGGCACTTCACTAGATGCGACTTTGGTGAGCCCAAGAAATGGTCGTCGGAGTTCGAGACTTCTTTTCTCTATTTCTCTCCTACTCTTCTCTTTTGGCTGCCTAAAAATGTAGGGTTTCCATTCTCCTTATTCATAATAAAAAAAATAATATATTATATTATATTTTATAATAATACAATATGTTATAATATTAATTCCAATAATGATTTTAATATGAAATTTGAAATAAAATCAATCTTTTCCAATTCAAATATGTAACAGATCGATATTTTCATTGATTTTTACCCGATTGTGGTCTCACACAATCCAAAAAATCTACCCTCAGCGTAAATATTAAAAAAAATTATTTCAAATTGAAACATGCCACATGAGATTCAATTAGTACACAATTTTCTGGGGCGGAAAACATGGCACAAACGACAAAATAATTTCGGAATACGACAAACAATAAGTTAAATTTTTTCGAGAGACATTATCATAACAAAAGCAACATCATCGGATCAATATAGTTTATTAAATGTAGGATATCGGCAGTAAATTGTTCTACATGTAGTTCTTGATAGAAGCTTTGCCCGTCCAAAAGCTAGAGAGAGTAGTGAGAAAACCACCTAGACGCCATTGCAAAGCATTCTTTTGGTTTATACTCGGGAGCTGTGTGACCTGCTCCCTGGAAAAAACGCGAAGACAAATTCATCACTCCAGTTTTCTTAGGGTCAAATACTTGGATCGTTGGACTGACAGATCTTTACCTTCACAGTCGCGTACGTCAGTCGACAGTTCTTGCCCAAATATTCCATCGAGTACCTAATAAAGAGCACATTAGAACACGGTTTTGAAACTCTTTTTGAAAGGGTAGCTTCTTCGGAAAAGAAATAAGTAAACTAACCCCGCAATTTCATCCTCAACAAACCATGGTCTCCAATCATCAACAATAGTCAAATTCAAAGACTCTATCCATGCTTGTGTTGACGTATGCGGAAGAGAGAAATCATGATCCCCACTGCAGGAAGATGCAGAAGGAAGAAGAAGTAAATGTGGAGACTGGTTCAAGATAACGCAATAAGAAGTATATGATACCTGTAAATAAAAATACGATAACCCTTTGTGATGAGATTCTGATGGTAAACAAGAGCGTTGGAGGCCTCGTAGAGATAAGGCATGCTCATATTGCACAGCTCCCACATTTTCACACTCCCCTGCTTATCAAAGTTTTTACATGGACTCAACTAAACTTGCTAGAGATGAATATCTATAGGAGAATTTTCGTATGCCTCTAGAAATCGAGTTTACCTCGTGAATACCAAGAGCCTTTTGAACTGCCGGATCATTGGCCCAATGATATGCGAACATGTAATTATATTTCTAGAAAATATGTAATCAATAACGAGAGAAAAATATGTAATCAATAAGGATATCAACACCCATAATTTATGCTTATTTCATAGCGCAACAAATTTATGATTCAGTTGCCAAAACGTAGTAATAGATAATAGGAACAAAAATTTACCCGACAATGCGGAACCATTAAAAGAAGAGAACCGAAAGTCTTCCCAAGATTTTCGTTAAGTTTCCTTCTTGGTTGTACTTCCGGATCTAAGGGTTCCGAGAAGTTGTAGCATGAATGTTCCAATAAGTTATGCGAATCAATTTTTTCTGTGCACTAAAAAACAAAGACAAATACGTTATTTTGTCAACATAGAGTGTTAAAATTCAGACGAAATTGAAAGAACAGGAATGATAATATGCACCTCTGCATACTCATCCAGACTCTCTTGGCAAAGGGGATCGGTTGTTCCAACCGAGGAATTGTAATTGCCTTTGCAGTTGGCAGTGATAGACTACATAAACAGGATACAAAATCCTTTAGAACTGGATTTAGAAAACTAGACGCAGAGCCAAATAACCCAGTTTGAAATATATACAACCCAAAAAACATTGCTCTCTCAATCCTACAAAAGAATATTGCTTTGAAAAATAAGATCACCGATAGAAAAGACAGTTGTGTTGGATGATTTACCTCATAGAGTTTTTTTGATATTAACGTTTTCTGGTAAGCAAATTCAAATCTTGACCACGCTTCAGCTTCCATGTCAGTGACAGGGTTTCCAAGTGAATAGCCCTATTCGGCAATCATGAAAGTGGTCATTGATTCAAAAGCAGCACAATTTTGATTTGTAGCACGGTCAAACTAACCTTGAGATTCAAGACTGGACGATTCCCAGCTTCAATACCTGGATAGAGCAAGCATTACAGAAATTAAATTGTCAAGTCCATCATATTTTACCCATCGAAAGTGAAGTAATGCAAGAAAAAACTTATGAATTAAGGGGAATTTATATGAAGAGATTGAATATTTTGTGCGTAGGCTGCTACCATCAGTTATTTCTTGGACAATCATCGGAATGATTGTGCCGGCATAGGAATCGCCGGAAAGGTAAAGTGGGTTTTTCAGAAATTTAGGATGTGCCATAAGCCACTGCAAGACAGCAAACACAAGAACCTGGTCAATGCATTCGACTATAGTGATTGATTTCGTCGAGGCTATGAATTTTACAAGCCACCTTTCTCAGAAAATCATAAGTTTGTCCAACTTGTAACGAGTCGCCCGTTTGGTACGCTTCTGAAGTTTTTGCATACGAGAATCCCGTCCCGACAGGGGCGTCTAGAAATATCATGTTGAGGAACTACAATACCATAACAAATTTCAAATCTGAATCATTTAGTAGGCCAAAGGAAAAAGGCTATTAAAGATGGAAGCCACTGCACATAACCTTTGTCCACGAATATGGGTTCAATTCTAAATTTGGCAGTTCTCCGCGAACACTTGAACCTTTCCATTTAGCATTTCGGAAGTACACAGGGCCTGCAATACAGATGAGAAACAGCAAACCTGTCGGATCTGTAAATGTACTTTCTGAAAATCCAAAGGGTTAAACAAAACTGGACCTTTAATGATAATGTGTTGAAGAAAGAGACTTACCAACTTCAAAAGCCAACCCGTAAAAGGAAGAACACCCAGGACCCCCATTGAGCCAAAGCACCAGTGGATCTTCTCCAGGACTCCTCTCGGACTCTAAAAAGTAGTAGAAGAGCTGGACATTTTCCGAATCTCCCACGCCCACGTACCTTAATCATTTCAGTAAGCCGCGAAAGAAAAGTCATTCTACGACTGTAAAACCCAGCATAAAAAGACAAAAACCAAAGCAAATGGTCGTGAAAAACACAGGAAGTACCCCGTTTCGAATTTGAAGGGAAGAACTCCTGAGTAACCAGGGAGGTTTTCGACGATGGTTTGAGAAGCCACAAAGCTGGAGACGAACAGTAGATAGAGTAGAACGGAAAACATGGGATCCATTCAGGAAAAAACGTCGGGGGAGAGAGGTGAAATGAACTTGCAGCTTTTCAAGCTAATGCCTATGGTAAGGTCTGGAAAAGTTGACTGAAAACAATAGTAAAATATGAAGGCGGGCCTGTCCACGTCAGCTCAATTAGTGACTTTGTCGGCAGCGCATAATGTTCTAAAATAAAAATACAATCTAATTGTTCTGTCATTAAAGTAATTGAGCATCCATCAAGAACATGATGCTCCACCATAGTCGTTTGTGAACCAACGTAAAAATATAATCTCATTACCCCATGCCTTAGACTTTCTCTCGGAGTTCTAAATGTTCCATCGACTTAATTTTTCCAAACTACCATTGTAGCACCTGCTTTTAAGCTCACCAACACCGTGATCCCGACACGGCGTCAGATGCTATTTTCAACCTTGGAGAGAAAACACAGCGCAGTGCACCCTAGGGGTGGGCAGATCCGGTCCGATCCGAAGGTCTGATCGAATTCGGTCGGATCGGACCAGGTATTCGGTAGAAGAATTTTTCATTTGATCCGACTTTCGGATCGTTATTGTAACGTCCCATCTTTGTTTATACTTATTATTATTATTATTTTTTTAAACTTTTTATTTTAACAAAAATGTTTCAATTAATTCATTTACGTTAAAATACAGCGGAAAACTTTATTATAAGCAAACCCTTTAATATATAAAACCAACTCACAATTTACATTTCATTTTAACAAAACATAAGTTTTACAAACCATTACAAACACTTATTTTACAAAATACCAAAAGACATTCTTAAAAGCAACTTTCAAAACACATATAAGTTCATTTTTACATGTCACACCACCGGTCAAATTCGCTTAATGATCCCAAGCATCTGCACCAGACATACTCCCTCCATTGCATCAATCTAAGAACCAGGAGTAAACTCCTCACTTTCAATGTCATCACCTACATTACAAAGCTTAATCTAATGAGCTTAAGGCTCAGTAAGTAACATATAGTGTCCTAAACATGAACTACATGACTATGCATTTTATAAAACCATGCAATTTTTCCATATACATTTATTTCATTTCTTTTCACGTATTTACTTTAGTGTGGGCAACACATCGTACAGGGATGAAAGGCATCATATGTCCAGGACAGCCAAATTAATGGCAACCGTACAGTCCGCAATATAGGACAGCCAAGTTCAATCCCACCCAGAACATTAAATAATTACGTACATTATGCATTAAATATTGAAAGTATGACGAAATTGAGGATTAGCACCATATGGCCTCCCTCGAGGCAGCTTTACTCAATTTCACCTTCAATACTTAGTTGGGTTACATAATATAAACCATGCATGTAAAACATTTTCGTACTTTAATGAAATCATGATGCATGAACATGGTGACATATGATTTTAGCATACCCTCAAGTAATGACATTAAATTCTAATACAATAAATCAAATAATCAATCAATAACAAACATGCACAAAAACAATCCTCAAATGCCTTGAGGTTGGTGTATTGTGCGTTACACCCCAAACATTCCAATATCGTGCTTGATTTATAAAAGTCATATTCTAACTATAACAATTCATACAAATCCTCAAGAACTACTCTTTGAAATGTAGACATATTGCTAGGCCAAAGACAAGCAATGTTTACTTTCCTTAGGTCCTTAGCGTAAACTTGGTCACTTGATAGCTCAAACTCTTCCACTTGATTACTTGGTAACTCTAATACCATAAAATAAACTCAAATGAGAAATCTCAGAAATGCCCTATTTTTGCAGCAACTTCAAACCTCTGTAACTTGAGCTATACTAATCCATTTAAAGTGATTCAAGCGTAAAAGTCATCCTTATTATGTCTACTTTAGATCATCTGAAGAGGTCAAAGTTAATTGACCACTTTAAGACCACTTAAAAATTCAAATTCCGAAACAGCACATAATTGTCCGAAATTTTGCATAACTTGACAAAATACATGCAAATCATGCACAATCAACCACTAAAGCCTAATACATCAACTTAAATATCATTTTAGAGTGAGATTGATACCTTAGAATAGAGAACATCAAATCTTTTACCCTTGGTCGTGGGTTTCTCCTCTCCTTTCTTTCCTTGGTTTTAGGGTGGACTAACTTCACTTTAGGTGCACAAAACTCTTATCTTCCTTAACTTCTAACCAAAACTCCAACACAACTCTCAAATATGGAGAAAATACAGAGAGAGAGAGAGAATTTTTGTAGCTCAAAGATGTCTGAAGATGAGGTTTAGCTAGGGTTAAAAATCAAAAGGTAAATAATGTAAGGTGGAGGTGGAAAGTAAGCACGAGGTGTCAACAATCCATTGCACCTCTTCTAAGCTGCTCCTCAAAGACACCAATCATCTTAATCTAACTTTAATAATATTAATTTGATTTATCCTAATTTTTGGTGGAAAGTAATCACGAGGTGTCAACAATCCATTGCACCTCTTCTAAGCTGCTCCTCAACAATCTTAATCTAACTTTAATAACAAAACATTTTGTACCAAAAACTACATAAGTAATGTACATTGATAATTTACTTATGACATGTTTCAAAAAGTGCGGGTGCTACAATCGCTGTACAAAGCATTCGAGGCATCAATATTGGCAAGAGGCAATGTTCTCAAGTGATTCAAGCCTCAAAATCATCCTTATTATGTCTACTTTAGATCATCTGAAGAGGTAAAAGTTAATGGACCACTTGAAGACCACTTAAAAATTCAAATTCCGAAACAACACATAATTGTCCGAAATTTTGCATAACTTGACAAAATACATGCAAATCATGCACAATCAACCACTAAAGCCTAATACATCAACTTAAATATCATTTTAGAGTGAGATTGATACCTTAGAACAGAGAACATCAAATCCTTTACCCTTGGTCGTGGGTTTCTCCTCTCCTTTCTTTCCTTGGTTTTAGGGTGGACTAACTTCACTTTAGGTGCACAAAACTCTTCTCTTCCTTAACTTCTAACCAAAACTCCACCACAACTCTCAAATATGGAGAAAATACAGAGAGGGAGAGAGCATTTTCGTAGCTCAAAGATGTCTGAAGATGAGGTTTAGCTAGGGTTAAAAATAAAAAGGTAAATAATGTAAGGTGGAGGTGGAAAGTAAGCATGAGGTGTCAACAATCCATTGCACCTCTTCTAAGTTGCTCCTCAATGACACCAATCATCTTAATCTAACTTTAATAATATTAATATGATTTATCCTAATTTTTGGTGGAAAGTAAGCACGAGTCAACAATCCATTGCACCTCTTCTAAGCTGCTCCTCAACAATCTTAATCTAACTTTAATAACAAAACATTTTGTACCAAAAACTACATAAGTAATGTACATTGATAATTTACTTATGACATGTTTCAAAAAGTGCGGGTGCTACAGTTATTGGATCGGATTGGCTATCGGATTCAAAGCCAAATTCGATAGTCAATCTAATCCAATCCGAAAGTCAGATTGCTTAATTCAAATCGGTCGAAAGTCGAAAGTTGAAACCCTAAATCATTCATCCCCAACTCCGATTTTGGAATCCAAAAGTCACCCGTCCCAATTTCTTGACTCTGCTACTCCGACGACGAAGCCGAGCTGCCTCGCCGACCCTCTGCTCCTAGACTCCGAGTCTCCCTCCAACGACGGGCGTGAAGAACAGAGGACGAATCGACGAAGAACTGAAAATTTCTGAATTACAGGTTTTTAAAAATCCAATCCGATCCGATCCGATTTCTTTAATCGGATTCGGATCGGATTCGGATTCGGATGGCACAATCATCCGAATCCGATCGGATCAAATTTTTTAATCCGATTGTTATCGGATCGGATTGAATTTGCCTCAATCCGATCGGATAACACCCGATGCCCAGCCCTACTGCACCCTGTCCGAAGAAGTTCAAAAGCTTGAAAATAAGAATATTGGGAAAGCAACTCACTGTTGATGGTCAGAATTCACGTGCCTCTAGTGGAGACACCTCCATCCCTGTTCGAAAGGGTTTTGATTTTCTGTTGTTTTGTGTTTGAATAAAGCTCGTTTCTCATTACATTGATATAAAATTAATAAAAATTAGAGGTGTCATTGTAGTTCAATCTAGCAAGTCCAACTCAAAAAAATTAAGTATTAGAATCTGTCAAACTTTTCGAGTCAACCCTACCAAACTATTTGAGTAGAGTCTAACGAGTTTTTTATTTAAAAAAAAGTGACTCGACTCTGAACGAATTGAGCCAAACTGAACCAAACTTAAACTAGCTAGCTGGTTCACAACTCCCACACTTTACTCTCATAGGTGATGCAGGAGATGCGCGAGAGATCAAATTCTCTCTCTTTTTGTGATACCCATAAATTTCTAATGATAACTTTATCTTAAATTTTATGTGTTTTGCATTAAAATAAAATAAATTAATAGTATTGAGGAACAAATATATAAATTTAGAATATATATATATAGGAAAACAATGGAATATCATATTTTATTAGTCGATGTTAAGTTTAAAGCACCATGTAACCTCATTATTAGGAGAAAAAGAATGGCTATGTAAGATAATTAATTATGAAAGGCTTAGAGCTATTTAAGAAATCTTTGATAATGAGTATTTTAACATTATTTAACGAATTTCTTTCCTTTTTCAAAGTGGTAGTATATGTAAAAATAAAAAAATCAATTCTTGAATCCTGTAAATCAAACACCTATTGAAAAAGTTATTGAATTTTTAACTTACCCTAGGCTTTTAGGTCACACTTAGGCCAGATCGGTCGAACGATGTAGAATTGATTGTTTGAACCCACGTTTTTTTTATCATAACCAAACCCAACGGTAGCTGCCTCATCTCTCATGCCCTTGTAAGTCTTTTCTCCCTACCACCATAAACAGAAAGAAAGTTATTTTGTGATTGAGAGTCAACAACGCTAAAGTTTTTTCTATACTAAAACTAGATAAAGAAATTAGCAAGAACGATAAATCAATATTCCCGACACACAAGAAGGCGCAAGTGTCATTCTATACCGTAAGGAGTTTCATTCTTCGCTCTACAAGGTGCCCGCACAACGAACCCTATGATATGAAAAGTATATGAATAAATTGTAAAAAGTTGATAAGATGAAAGTTGAGGATCTATTGTGGGATGGGGCGTTATGATGAGGATAGCCATTCTTGCCTTTGCATGACGCCTTCACAACAAATTATATTTTATGGAAAAGACATGAATAGAATGTAAAAAAAATGAGATAAAAAACTATGAAATAAAACAAATATGCATTATTTTACAAAACTCCATGTTAATCTCATGTTCATATTAGATAAAATTATTTCTAAAAGACATGATATGTTATGCATAGTTACATTATGTTCATGTACAATGTTCAATAAAGCATGTAGGTATGCGCAATGTTCAATTAAGAAATAAAGAAATAACGAAGTGATCCATGTGAAAATTAAAGTCGATATGGAAAAAGTGATCAATTAAAGACGACAATGATTTTTAAGTAATGATTTAAATATTATGTTTTAGATAAGTTTTTGAATCACTTTAAATATATTGATTTCTTTGAGATTGGTTAAAGGATTAATTAAGTCTGTTTTATGAAAGATTTTGGTTTTATGAAATGTTAAGCTTCTACCGTAGGTTTCACGTTTATGTTTTCAAAGAATAAGTTTTACGAACGATTAAATTAACAAACTGAGACCTCAGTTAAGTTTTGATTTTTGAGTCCCTAAAGTTTCTCTCCTCTTTGTTTCTCTCGTTGGGAGAGAGAAACTGTACTCATAGGCTTGTTACTTGAAGTGGTTCATGTTGAACTGGGTCCAATTTAGATTTAATAGCTGTAGGTTCTCTTTACATGAATAGATGACCGGTTAATTACAAAGAGATTAGATTCATCTCACTTTTAGGGCACAACACAATGAAATTGACATTTAATGATTAGACCTTCGGGTTGGTCTTGGTCATGGTTTTGATGCTCCAATATTATTTTTCTAAGGACCAATTCGGACTAGACCATATTCCCATATAGTTAAAATTGACTGTTAATGATGTAGTAGATAATTGCGATAAATGATTTTTTTTGAATTTTCTTATATTAAAATTTTAATTTTTTTTAATCTTGTGACTATTTTAATCTATTTTTTAATTTGATATTACATGTTAAGATATTAATTGTTATGAATTTTGGAAGATTTAGATTACTTTGTATATTATTAGATTTTATTAATTTAAAATTATTTTATTTTATTTTAATAGGAAAACTCAAGATCGACCGGACCTAGACCAAATTTTGGTCCAATTAGGGTTTTCTCCATGTACAATGGTTCTGATCTTGACCTTAAAATTTCAGGTCCAAAATATATTGATCTTGTCCTCTTTTATTTTAAAACCGAATCAAATTGTCCACTATTATTGGACCCCAACATGAAGGACAAGGAGTAGGCCAAGCACCTCCTACCACGTGTTCCACATCATAGATCTAGAAAATTGCATGAAATAAAAAAAAAAACTTCCAAATCATAATACTGAGCGCAAAATTTTGGCCCTCTAAGGTTTTACCACTAAATACCACAACATTTTCTACAATTAATCTAATTTGATAAGCATTGCATCGTGAAAAAACTCATTCTTACATTTACTGCATTACATACGTTTAGATCTTAAAAAGATAAATGGAAAAAAAATTCGTCCAAATCAAATAAAAGTGTGCAAAGTTATGGCACTCTGCATTTTATGACTAAATACTTAATATTTTCTACGTGTAATGTAATTTAATAAGCTGAAAATCATGGAAAAATCACTTCTACATTTACCGCGTCTTTTGTATCCTACATCTAAAAAACTTGCATGAAATAAAAAAAGTTTTTCAAAATAAAAAACTTGAGTGTAGAAAGTTCATAGGACATTCAAAATTATTTTGTGCATTGCTTTAGAAGTTCATTTGCGAAGGTTTAGACACCACGAGGAAAGTTCGTACAACATATGAAAACAATTGGTGCGCTGCCCAAACCGTTCATTCGACTTCTTAATCCATCGAGGGGATTCTATTGGGTCAATTTGTTGCATTTGATAATGTTCAAATGACCACGTGGAAAGTTTTTCTGATGTAAAAAAACATTTGATTTGCTGCCACAAAACATTCGTTTGTTTGGTGCGCTGCCCGAAGCATTCATTCGGCACCTTAACCAACCAAGTAGGTTGACTTGGGTTGATTTGTTGCATTTCAGAAGGTTCAGACAAGGTGCATAAAGTTGGTAAGACGTACAAAAATGTTAGGTGTGCTGCTCAAAACTTTCCTTCAGCACCTTAACATACTGAGGGACTTTAATTGGGTTAATTTTTGCATTTGCAAAGATTCTGATGACGTACAAAAATTTGGTACAACGTACTAAAAACTGAGGTGTGTTGCCCAAAACGTTCGTTCAACACCTTAACCAACTGAGTGGCATAAATTTGTTTGATTTGTTGAATTCGAGATTGTTTTGACGGTGCACAAAAAGTTTGTACGATGCACGAAAATGTTTGAAGTGCTGCCCAAAACATTCATGTGGTACCTTAACTCAACTAAAGGGCATCAATTGTGTCGGTTGGTTGCACTTGAGAAGGTTTTCACGATGCATAGAAAGTTTGATGATGTACAAAAATTGTTGGTGCATTGCCCAAAATATTCGTTTGGCACCTTAACCATTTGAGAGCCTTCAATTTGCTCGATTTGTTGCTTTTGCAAAGGTTTGACGACGTGCAGAAAATTTGTGAGTGGACAAAAACATTTGGTGCGCTGAACGAAACCTTTGTTTGACACCTTAACCAGCCAATCAACTTGAATATGGTCGATTGATCAGCTTGAATATGGTCGATTGGTTGTATTTTAGAAGCATTTAACAACACACAAAAAGCTCATTCAATGTACAAAAATATTTAGTGCGCTACCAACAACGTTGGTTCATGTCCTTAACCTGCCGAGTGGCTTCAATTGGGTTTATTTGTTGCATTAGAGAAGCTACAGGCGACACATGAAAAGTTTGTGTGATGAACAAAAACGTTTAGTGCACTACTCAAAACACAACCTAGGAGCTTTAATTTGGTCAATTTGGTACATTCGCAAAATGTTTGTTCGCCACCTTAACCAACCGAGGGCTTAAATTGAGACTATTGGTTGTATTTGAGAAGGTTTGGATGATGCGTGGAAAGGTTGTAAGCTTCACGAAAATGTTTGAAAACTAATGATGTTATGCCCAGATATTGTTTGGCACGTTAACCAACCATGAGGATTGAATTGGGTAGATTAGTTGCATTTGAAAAAGGTTTTTTATGCTGCATAAAAAGTTTGTATGGCGTACAAAAATGTTTGGTGTGCTGCCTAAAACGTTTATTCAGCACTGTAACTAATTGAAGGACTTTAATTTGGTTGATTGGTTGCATTTGAAAAGGTTTTGTTGAGGCAAGAAAAGTTAATGCAACATACAAAATTGACTTGCAGGCTTCCCAACACATTCAATTGGGTCAATTGGTTGGATTTGACAAGGTTCACACAATTAGCAAAACAGTCGTAGGACGTACAAAACTTTTGGTGCGTTGGTTGAGACATTTATTCGACACCTTAACTAACCGAGAGGTTTACTTGGGTTGATTAAATGCATTTGAGAGGATTTTGATGATGCAAGGAAAGTTTTTCTGATGTACAAATAACGTTTGGTGTGCCACACAAATGTTTTTTTGACACCTTAACCCACCGAGGGCTTGAATTGGGTTGATTAGCTTCATTTGAAAAGATTCAAACGATGCACAAAAGTTTTCACGACATACAAAATTATTTTCTGTACTGCCTGAAACATTTGTTTGGGACCTTAACCAACCCAGGGGCTTCACTTGTGCGAAAATGTTTGGCATTCCATTTCAAAACTTCATTCTGCACCTTAACCAACCAAAGGGTTTGAATTTGGTTGATGTAATGCGTTTAAGAAGGTTAAGAGATGATTGATGATCTTCTCAAAACCTTTGTTCGGCACTTTAATCAATCGAGGTGCTTCAATTGGGTTGATTTTGTTGCATTTAAGAAAATTCAAATGACTCTTGGAAAGTTTATACGATGTACAAAAATATTTTGGGCACTGAACCAAACTTTTGTTTTGCCCCTTAACTAACCGGGGCTTAAATTAGATCAATTGGTTGCAGTTAAGAAAGTTCAGATGACATGTTAAAAAGTTTGTACGATGTACAAAAACCTTAGGCGTGCTGCCAGAAACATTTGTTCGGCACCTTAAACAAACAAGGGACTTCAATTGGGACTGTTTAAGAAGGATCAAACAATGTGGGAAAAGTCCGTACAAGGTACAAAAGGCTTTGGTGCGTAGCCCAAAACGTTTGTACAACAACTTAAATAGCCAAAACATTTCGTTTGATTGGTTGCATTTGAGAATATTATGACAACACGAGAAGTGTTCATACGACAAACAAAAATTTTTGGGGCGTTCAATGAAATGTTCATTGGGTACCTTAACAAACCAAGGGGGTTAGATTGGGTTATTTTGTTGGATTTGAGAATGTTTGAACGACGCACACAAAGCTTGTATGACGTATAAAATTTTTTTGTGCAGTGCCAAAAATGTTTTTTGATACTATAACCAACTAAGAGGCTTGAATTTGATCTATTTGTTACATTTAAAAAAGTTTGTAAGATGCAGAAAGCTTGTACGACGTATAAAAATTTTGTTTGTGATGCTGGAAATGTTTGTTCCACAGCTTAACAAATTGAGGGGCTTGAAGTGAGTCACTTGGTTCCATTTAAGCAGGTTTCAATGATAGAGGAAAAGTTTGTACAATGTATGAAAACTTTTGGTTTGCTGAACAAATTATTTTTTCGGCACCTTAACTAACAAAGGGACTTGAATTGGGTCAATTAGTTGTATTTGAGAAGGTTCAGACGACGCAAATAATGTTCATACAACGTACAAAAACTTTGGTGTAGTGCCAAAATTTTTTATCGAAACCTTAACCAACTGAGGGGTATCAATTGGGTCAACTGACTGAGCTTGTGAAGGTTTAAACGACCCGCAAAAATTTTGTACGATGTACAAAATATTTTGTTTGCTGAATGACATGTTCATTCAATACCTTAACCAACCTAAGGGCTTAAATTAAGTTGACTGGTTGCATTTAAGAAGGTTCGTATGACACATAGAAAGTTTCTTCAATGTATGACAACTTTTCGTGCAAGAATGTTTGTTTGCCACCGTAACCAACCATGGCTTGCATTTGGTGGATGGGCTAAATTTTAAAAGGTTTGGACGCTGCGCGGAAAGTTCCTACATCATACAAAATGCTTGGTGCACTGAAAGAATAGTTGGTTTGGCACCTTAACCAATCGAGGGGCTTGAATTGGTTAGTTGGATGCAGAATGAAAATTTTTTTGGCACCTTAACTTACCAAGTAGCTTGAATTGCATCAATTGTTACATTTTGAAAAGACGATGTGAGGAAAGTTTGTATAACATACAAAAACTTTAGGTGCGCTGCCTAAATATGTACAAAGAGAGCACATATTTCATATGAGATACCACATGAATAAAAACATATGTAGTTTGATCATTTGTAGTGGGAGTTGCACTGATGATACTAATACTTTGTTAGTGGATAAGTTGAGATTGGAAACCGAGAAGCATTCATAGCCATACAAGCTACTATGGTTAAGCAACTGCGGTGAAGTCAAAGTTACAAAACAACTAAAAATTGTTGTGTCAATTGGTAGGTTTCAAAGACAAATAGAGTGGTTTCAAGAATCAATAAACATTTATTCAAGATGGTAAAACAATCATTCTCAAGTCACTTAATTTGTGGGAAGCTAGTGCGGTGAAAAGAGAGCAAGAGAGTAAACAAGAAGAGGTAGAAAAATTTAGTTGACAGCAAGAAAAAGTGATGTCAAAAGTGTGTTGTTAGCAAGGCGACAAGTACTTGTACTTCTCTACTAGGATGTTTATCTTTCTATCAACGAGAAAAACCATTTGCTTCCAAGTGTTGTTTCTACTCTTTTAAGGAATTGAAGATGTGTTTCCCAAAAAAATTTAAGTGGGTTACCTCCTTTATGAGGAAGCAGACACCAAATTTATTTCATGTCTGGGGTTTCAATTCCCAATAGGCTGGCATACTAAGCTAGTCCTGTAGAGAAGTTTTTTTTGTGAGAGAGAGTCTTAGTCCATGTTCAGTTCCTGTGATATTAGTTCCAATGAAGGATGAAACTTGGAAAATGTGTGTGGATTTTCAAGCTATCAACAAGATCACAATAAAGTATCGACATCTTATTTCAAGGTTAGCTTACATGCTTGATGAATTACATGGTTCATGTTTATTTTTCAAAATAGATTTAAAGAATGGATGGTACCAAATGTGGATGAATGGAAAACTACTTTTACAACTAAGTATGGTATCTATGAGTGGTTTGGATTATCTAGTGCACCAATTTTATAAGATCAATGAATCATGTGCTAAGATATTTTTTTCAAAAAAATTGTCTTGCATACTTAATGATATATTGATATATAGTGAAACCTTAGATACACATGTTGAACCTTTGAATTTGATTTTTATTGCTTTATGAGAAAATTAACTTTATGCTAACTTGAAGAAGTGCACTTTTGTATGGATTTGGTAGTTTTTCTTGGTTTTGTTGTGGGTTCAAAATGAATTTTGATGGAGCAAGAGAAGGTCCAGGTGATTCAAGAGTGATCAAGACAAAAAAATACATGTGAGGTTAGAAGTTTCCATGGATTAACAAATTTTTGTAGAGGGTTTGTTAGAAATTTTAGTACTATTGAGGCACCATTGAATGATCTTGTTAAAAAGCATGCTGAATTCAAATGGACTGAAGAACATAAAGAGGCTTTCTTAGTGAGGACTCTACAAACATGGAAACATTATTTGTGGCCCAAAGAATTCATCATATATTCTGAATTTGAAAGTTTGAAATATTTTAAGTCACAAGAAAAATTACACAAAACCACACAAAGTGGATAAAGTTCATTGAAACTTTTCCATCTGTTATCAAGTACAAGAAAGGTAAACAAAATATTATAGCCGGTACATTATCTCAAATGTACATAATTCTAACATCCTTACGATCTAAATTGCTTTCTTTTAAATTAGTTAAATAGTTGTATGAAGTAGATTTAAAATTTGGTGAAATTGAGAAATTGTGCAAAGAGATTTCATATTTAGATTACTATAGACATGATGACTATTTGTTTAACAAAGATAAACTTTGTATTCTGAAATTTTCATTGAGACCAATATTTTTTAGAGAAACTCATGTGGGAGGATCAGTGAGACATTTAGGTGTGAGCAAAAACCTTAGATGTTTTATGTGAGCACTTTAACTGGCCAAAAATAAGACATGATGTTCAAGTAAATTGTGCTATATGTATCAAGTGTAGAAAAGCTAAATAAAAAATTAAACAACACAAAGAGTATACTCCTATTCCAGTACTTAGTCAACCTTGGATTGATATTTTGATAGATTTTTATTTGCAGAGAACACAAAGTGGACATGATAGTATTTTCGCAGGTTTTGATATGTTTAGTAAAATGACACATTTTATTGCATGCTCAAAAACTAATGATGGTCACAGATGTTGTGGATTTATTCCTTAAAGAGTTTGTATGGTTGCATGCTCAAGACTTTTGTTTTCAACTCTAGCACACTAACAAATAGATGGACAAACTAAGGTAGTTAATAAAACACTTTACACTTTTTTTAACATAATTTTTTTTAAGAATTTGAAATAAGGGGAGAATTGCCTACCACAGTTTAATTTGCATATAATAGAGTTGAACATTCAAATACATATCAGTCACCAGTTGAAATTGTTTATGGCTTTAATCCTTTAGCTCTTATGAATATGTTCACTTTGCCTACTAACGAGTTTGTTAATTTTGATGGAAAGAAAAAGATAAAATTAGTTAAGTGTTTGGATACAAAGATCACAGAGAATATAGAAAAGAAAAAATAGCATTATACGTGACATGCAAACAAAAGCCAAAAATAAGTCATTATCGAGCCGAGAGACTAGGTTTGAATTTACCTAAGGAAAAAAAGATTTGCAAATAGAAGGAAAAATAAGTTGCCTATAAAATTGAGTTGCCAAGTGAATATGGTAATGTAAGTGCCACTTTCGATGTTAGTGACTTGTCTTTGTATGATGCAGGAGATTCGAGGATAAATCTATTTGAGTAAGGAAGGAATGATGCAGATCAAGTGGTGCCACAAATCAAGCCCAAGGAAAAAGACCAATTGAAAGGAATTAGAAGAACAATGACAAGGTCAAGAACCAAGAAAATGCATGAAGCGCTATGTGGTTTAGTTGAAGAAATCAAAATGAAAGAATCTATTCAACATACCAACAAAATTCTTATTATGCCAAGTGTTCAAGAAGATATTGATACCATACATGGTGGTCCATAACACAAGCTCAAGATTCCAGTCCAAATAAAATATATTTAAGGGGCAAAGGAAAAGAGAAACTACATCAACTTTCCTTAAATCAAACTTTTGCTTTACCATCAATAATTGATTGGCAAATTTGACAACTTTATTAATGTTTGAAATATTTTTATTTACAAAAGTTGTAGCTACCTTGAACGTCTCTTCGACATATGAAAGAATAAAAAAAATAGGAGCCGTTTGCCTAGCCAAATGAACAATTTACCAAACAAAAGTGCCCCAAAAGTTAATTTTATTCTATTATTTAGTTAAATTTCCTAGTTACTTTCTATACCTAATTTTCTTATTGTTGGAAAGTGTGTAGCCTATTCAAAGGAATCAAAGTTATTGTGATAAAGAACCACTCTTTATAAAGAACTAGATCTTCTTCAACTAAACTATTTGAAGATCATTTTAATAGATTTGGTTTTGACTAACAAGTTTAGTCTTGGTCAAACTCCTTCTTTGATAACTTAAATTTTCTTTTTCAAGCTTCGATTGGGGTCAAGTTCCTAGTACTTGATTTAAAGCAATCCAAGTATCTTTTTCAACATTATTGAAGGGTCACAGGTCTGATATACTCATGGTTCTCATGGTGCACTTCTCGACATAATCATTCAACACTGTAACCAATCAAGGGGCATTAATAGGGTGGATTAGTTGCATTTGAGAAAATTTTGACGATGCCAAAAAGTTCGTACTATGTACGAAAACATTTAGTGTGCTAAAAAATAGTTTCTTCGCCACCTTAACTAACTGAGCAGCTTGAACTAGGTCAATTGGTCGCATTTTATAAGGTTCAAACAATGTGCAGGCAGTTTGTACGACATACAAAAAACATTTAATTAGCTGTTAAAACATTTGTTCAGCACGTTAACAAACCGAGGGGCTTACGTTGGGTCAATTGGTAGCATTTCAGAAGATTAGACGACGCACAAAAACTTTGTATGATGTATGAAAACATTTGGTGCACTGAAGAAAACTTTTGTTAGGCACCATAACCAACCAAGCTGCTTGAATTGGTCGATTGGTTTCATTTGAAAATGTTCAATCATGCGCAAAAGCTTTGTACGATGTACGCGTTTCTTTGGTGCACTCCTCAAAACTTTCTTTCGACACCTTAACCAAGCAAGGGTCATTTATTTGGTCGATTTATGGCATTTGAGAAGGTTCAAACAACGCATAAAAATTTCATGCGATGTTTGAGAATGTTTGATATGCTAAATGAAATGTTCCTTAGGCACGTTAACTGGCCGTGATGCTTGAATTAGGTTGATTGGTTGCATTTAACAAGGTTTTTACGATTGCATGGAATATTCGTATGGTTTGGTTCGCGGAACAAAACATTCATTCGATGCCTTAACGTTACAAGGCTTCAATTGAGTCAATTTGTTACATTTTAAATTAGAGGTACGGAAAATTCGTTAGATATACAAAAATGTTTAGTGCTCTGCCAGAAATGATCATTCGGCACCTTAACCAACATAGATGCAAAATTTTGCTGATTTATTGAATTTAAAAACATTCAGACGATGTGCAGATGATGTCCAAAATTTTTTGGTGCATTGCCCAAAATATTCATTTGGCACCTTAGCCAGCCTAGGGGCTTCAATAAGTTTTGATTGATTATATTTGGGAAGGTTTTAAAGATACGCATAATGTTTATATTGCGAACGAAAATATTTGGTGCACTGAACGAAATGTTTGTTCGGCACCTTAATAATTAGAACAACTTGAATTAGGTCGATTTGTTGCATTTGAGAGGGTTCAGATGATACGTGGAAAGTTTGGATGACGTAAGGAAATGTTTAGTGCACCGAACAAAATGTTTGTTCGGCACCTTGAATAAGGTCGATCAAATGCATTTGAGTAGAATTTGACAACGCGCGGAAAGGT
>QAOC01004959.1:0-36193 GCA_003255005.1 Begonia fuchsioides
TGCTTGGGACGAAGACTATGAAGACGAAGAAGAAGAACACGAAAAGGATGATTCACGACCTTCAGCACTTCCTACTCCTTTTTCCGCTGAGCCAGATGTCACACCGGCTAGTAATCCGGACAAAGAGCATCTTCCTGAAGAAGGGAAAGTGTTGATTCCCTCCTCCACTGGAACTCAAGTTCTTGATTCTCCATCCTCCTCACCAATTACCTTTCCATCCTTAGATGACGAGGCATTAAGAGGAGAAAAGGATATCTAAGTAGATTTTGTTTTAAATTTTTTTTGTCTTTGAATCTTAGCTTTTCTTCGTAAACAATTTTATTTTGTGTGTGTGATTCAATGTTCTATCTTTGTGCTTTACTGCTCTATTCTCCTTGATGCCTTTTTTTTGATAATGTCAATGGGGGAGAATAAGTGTCTGTGTATGGGGGAGCTTTGAATACCTTGAATATCTATAACTCATGCATAAAGTATGGGGGAGTCAATTTTTTATCTTTCTAACATACATGAATAGTTTGTCATCATCAAAAAGGGGAAGATTGTTAGCTTTAAAAGGTTTTACAGCAATCAATTATTTTTGATGATAACTATGTAAGATAAAATTGAAGTTTTAGCAAGTGCAGCTAGGCTCGTAGAAGCAACTTATGTCGACAGGTATGTACTTATGTCGACCGCTCAAAGACCAGAGAAGAAACATATGTCGACCGCTTAAAATCCAGAGAAGGATAGTATGTCGACAGTCTATCAAATATGTCGACCGCTTAAAATCCAGAGAAGGATAGTATGTCGACAGTCTATCAAGTATGTCGACCGATTGAAGTCAATTGAAGTTCAAGAGATTGGATCGTATGTCGACCGGACACAACTTATGTCGACCGCATGGAATCCAGAGACAATTGTATGTCGACCGTTTAGAACATATGTCGACCGTTCAAAATTCCAGCGGAAGAAGAAATCTGAAGTTATGTCGACCGTTAAAGAACTTATGTCGACCGGCCAAATAACAGAGATATTTCCATGTCGACCACCAAGAGTAGATGTCGACCGAAGAACTTCGAGATACCGAAGGTATGTCGACAGTTGCAGAACCTATGTCGACCGGCCAAAGAACAGAAAGTTTTCCATGTCGACCGCCAAGAGTAGATGTCGACCGAAGAACTTAGAAATACCGATGTTATGTCGACAGCTCCGACGATATGTCGACCGGTCGAGACCAACGACAGAGAAATTCTTCAACGGCTACTTTTTTTTATGAGTCTTAACGGCTATCTCTATGTCGACAGTCCTCGAAGATATGTCGACAGCTCCGATGTCTGACAGAAGAAAATCTATAAATTGGAGACGAGAAGCCAAAAGTCGAAGCCGATTTTTTAGAGAGAAAAGTACGTCCAAACTCTGCCAAAATTTCTAAAAAGCTTTTCTCTTCACTCTCTCATCATTGTAATTTATAAGATCATTCTCTTTGTGATCGAGAGAGTAGTTTTTCAAATCATTCACAAAATACTTCAAGTTATTACTTGTGAGATATTGTAAAGGGGTGACGCCTCTCAGAAAGAAGAGTCATTTGTAAGGTTTGATTGACACCCGGAAGTCAATCATAGTAAAGCTCCAGGTAGAGCTGAAAGATCTTCAACGAGGAACCTTGAAGCGCGGACGTAGGCAAGGTTGGCCGAACCGCGTTAACAAGCCCAGTGTCATTCTTCTCTCTCTTAAACTTTTTAATTATTGGTTGTACTTAGTCATTTAATAGATAAATAATTTTTAAGAGATAAACGAAGAATTCTATATTAAACTTATAAGATATCTATTAACCTAATTCCCCCCCCCCCCTTTAGGTTAGACACGATCCTACAGGGTCGTCCGAAGGGAGACTGCGAATATTGTTGGAACAGAGAGAGCGAGCGAGAGAGATTTTGAAGATAGAAAATAGCGCGATAGGGTTTTAATTACATCGGTTAAAAACTAGGTTTGGGTCGACCGAAACATTTTTGTGTCGACCCTTTTGGTGTATACCCGAGAGAGAATGAAATTATTGAAAGAACATTCGCGGGTAGGGTTTTTAAAAACGACGATACCGGTCGACCGATTCACGATTGTGGCGACTGATCGAAGGCAGAAACGAAGGACCAGTCGACATACCCAATTTTATGTCGACCCCTTCTGCGACAGATTCAAAGTCCGGTCGACAGACTCTTCTTTATGTCGACCTCTCTTTCGACAGAACCTATGTCCGGTCGACATACTCCCTTTTATGTCGACCATTGTCACAAGAGACAGCAGGAAGAGAATTCTAAACACCATCAAGCCGAATTATTCCCAAACGAATTCTAATTCCATTTAAGGTCTTTTCATCCAAAGGCTTAGTAAATATATCAGTTAATTGATCACTTGACTTGACAAATTCCAAGATAATATCTCCTTTTTGGACGTGATCTTTGATCAAATGATATCTTATTTCTATATGCTTAGTTCTAGAATGAAGGATAAGATTTTTGCTGATATTTATTGTACTAGTGTTGTCACACATGATAGAAATCTTAGAGAATGAGAGATTGTAGTCTTCTAAGGTATGTTTCATCCACAACATTTGTGCACAACAACTTCCAGCTGCGATATACTCGCTTTCGACAGTTGAAAGTGATACGGAGTTTTGTTTCTTAGAAAACCATGAAACTGATGATTCTCCTAGAAATTAACAAGAGTCACTAGTGCTCTTTCTATCCACAAGGCTCCCGACATAATCTGAATCCGTATATCCAATTAAGTTGAGAGAGGTTCCCTTGGGATACCATAATCCTAAGTTTTATGTTCCACTCAAGTATTTGAAAATCCTTTTGACAGCTTTTAAATGAGATTCCTTAGGGGAGGCTTGAAATCTAGCACAAAGACATACACTAAAGAGAATATCGGGTCTACTAGCGGTTAGATAAAGAAGAGATCCAATCATACCACGATATTTCTTAATGTCCACATCTTGACCATTTCCATCTTTGTCCAATTTTGTTGTGGTACTCATGGGAGTTCTAGAGGATTTGCAAGAGTCCAATCTGAATCTCTTAAGCAATTCTTTGACGTATTTTTCTTGACAAATGAATGTTCCCTCTAAGGATTGTCTAATTTGGATTCCTAAAAAGAATTTAAGCTCTCCCATCATGCTCATTTCAAATTCATCTTGCATGAGAGAGGCAAAGCTATCACAAAGCTTTTTGTTTGAGGCTCTAAAGATGATATCGTCCACATAAATTTGGACAAGGAGCAAATCATCACCATCATGTTTAGTGAAAATGGTAGAATCAATTTTTCCCATTTTGAACTCTCTTTCTAAAAGAAAGTTCTTCAACCTATCATACCAAGCACGAGGAGCTTGCTTAAGACCATAAAGAGCTTTATGAAGCTTATAAACGTGGTCTACATTGTCAAAGGCTTCAAAGCCCATAGGTTGCTCCACATATACTTCTTTCATTATATAACCATTTAGGAAGGCACTCTTAACGTCCATTTGAAATAGAGTGAAATTTTTCTGGCACGCATAGGCAAGTAACATGCGAATTGACTTCATTCGTGCTACTGGTGCAAAGGTTTCTTCAAAATCTATCCCCTCTTCTTGATTGTATCCTTTCGCAACCAATCTTGCCTTGTTTCTAATGACAACACCATGTTCATCTAGTTTATTCTTGAATACCCATTTAGTTCCAATGATGGTGCGATCATTAAGCCTAGGAACTAACTCTCATACTTGGTTTCTCTCAAATTGATTTAGTTATTCTTGCATGGCCATTATCCAATTTTCATCCAATATGACATCATCAAATTTCTTAGGCTCCACTTGAGAAATAAATGCTACATTAGCACACAAGTTCCTAAGGGAGGCTCTAGTTTTGACGCCCAATGAGGGATCACCAACCACATCTTCTAATGGATGGTCTTTGGAGTATCTTCATTCCTTAGGAAGTTCTCTAATAGGGTCACCATTTGTACCCTCTTCTAGGTTGTTTAGAGGAGTTTCAGAGGGGGTAACCTCAAGAGAATCTTTCTCATTTTCTTCTAGAGATAAGGAATCTATGTATCTTATAAGCTCCTCAACTTTGTTCATATTTTCTAACAAGAGAGGTGATTCATAAAAAATGATATGCATAGATTCTTCAACCACTAGATTCCTTTTGTTGAATACTCTATATGCTTTGCGAGTTAAAGAGTATCCAAGGAAGATACCGAAATCCGTCTTTGAATCAAATTTTCCTAGGTTGTCCTTGGTGTTTAAAATATAACATTTGCATTCAAAGGGCCCAAAATACTTAACACTAGAAGTTTTACCCGACCATAGTTCATAGGGGGTCTTTTCTAAGATTGGACGGATTAATACTCGATTTATTGTGTAGCAAGCCGTAGCTACGGCTTCTGCCCAAAAATACTTGGGAAGAGAATTTTCATTAAGCATTGTCCTAGCAAGCTCTTGAAGAGATTTATTCTTTCTCTCAACAACTCTATTTTTTTGAGGAGTCCTAGGAGAAGAGAAATTATGATTGATCACATTCTTAAGACATAGGAACTCAAATTTCTCATTTTCAAATTCTCCTTCATGATCACTACAGATAGCTACAATGTAGAGACCCTTTTCATTTTGAACTTTCTTTCTAAAGGAAGAGAAAGTCTCAAAAGTCTCATCCCTAGATCTAAGAAAGTATACCCAAGTAAATCTTGAGAAATCATCAACAATTACAAGGGCATAATGCTTGCCACCTAGGCTAGCTACTTTAGAAGGGCCGAATAGATCTAAGTGGAGAATCTGAAGAGGTTTAGAGGAAGACACAACATGTTTAGTATTTTGGCACGCATCCCTCATTTGACACGCATCACACGATTTGTTCTTCTCAAAGGATAATTTTAGAAGACCTCTAACTAGATTTTTCTTTGAGATCCTAGCTAAGGTATCCATGCTAACATGACTTAATCTCCTATGTCATGCCCAACTATCTAGAGAGGATGTTGCACTAAAACATTTTTCATCAAAGTATGCAACATTATCCAAATCAATTGTATAAACATTATCGGATCGATAGCCAATGAATAAAATTTTACCACTTGAGCTATCTTCTATTAAGCAAGATTTGGATTAAAAAATTACCCAATATCCCTTATCAAAAAGTTAACTAATGCTTAATAAATTATGCTTTAAACCGTCAACTAAAAGGGCATTTTCAATAATAGGGGAAGAGGGATTACTGATATTGCCAATACCAATTATCTTCCCTTTTTGATTTCCTCCAAAAGTGACATTCTCATTCTTTTGCTTGATGGAAGTAAATCATGAAGGGTCTCCTGACATATGCCTCGAACATCCACTATCGAGGTACCAGAGATTCTTTGCATGAGAGACTTCCACCTACACAAGGAGAATTATGTGTTCTTTTTAGGTACCCAAACCATTTTGGGTCCTAGAGGGTTAACATTGGTTACTTTGGGAACCCATTTTTGAACAAACCTTTGATTTTTGTCTCTTAATTTCGAAGGACATACAAAGGAGGTACGACCTATTTTATTACATACATGACAAAGTTTTGGTTTTTCAAAGAAGTTTTCATACTTCTTTTTCTTCTTGAAGGATTCATAAACTATGCCTGCTTTATCAAAGGTTATTCTTTGTTTACCAAGAAGCATGTTTAAATTTTTGCTTCCATTAGTAAACTTCAGAACTATGTCATTCAAATCATTATTTTCCTTCTTTAATCTACTCATTTCATTTTCCAATGGATTAACTTTACTCTCATGCTCTTTTATTAACATGGCATGTTCATTTTTCAATTGCCTATACTTAGATTTCAAGATATTGAAATCGTTAAGCAAGTCATTGAAAGCATAAAAAAATTCATTATCCTCATCTGAATTTTCTAAATCACTAAAGGAGTCAAGTACCTTGTCCTCCTTGGCCATGAAGCACATGTTAGCTATCTCCTCGTCTTCGGATGAGGAGCTTGACGAATCACTGTCATTCCAAGTTGCTTTCATGACTTTCTTCTTGTAAGCCTTGAGATGTCTCTTTGCTTGTGGACAGTCGGATTTGAAATGTCCTGGCTTTCCACACTCATAGCATTTAAGCTCTTTCTCCTTTTTCGTAGGATGTTTCTCTTTTCTTGGGAACTCCTTTCCTTTCATCCTTTTTCTTTGAAGGAACCTCTTGAATTTCCTTGTAATGAGGGCGACATCTTCATCATCCTCTTCATCGCTCTAAGACTTGTCTTGATTACTAGATGATGCTTAAGAGCGATGTATTTTGTCTTAGTTGGTTCCTTCTCCTTAATTGCCTCCTTCTCATTGGCTTTCATCGTGATCTCATGAGTCATTAGAGATCCAATGAGTTCCTCAACTTTCAAAGTCTTGAGATCTTTAGCCTCTTGGATGACGGTTACTTTTGATTGCCAGGCTCTTGGAAGAACTCGAAGAATTTTCCTAACAAATTCTTCGTCTGTATAAACTTGACCAAGCACTTTCAACCCATTAGTAATGTTAGTAAACCTTATAAACATGGAACTAACCAATTCATCACTTTGCATAGAAAACAATTCATATTCATGCACAAGCATACTTAATTTGTTTTCTTTTACTTGGTTAGTCCCTTCATGGGTTACCTCGAGTAATCGCCAAATTTCTCGAGCATTATCACAATCTTGTACTCTATTGAATTCATCACCATTTAAGGCACAGTACAAAGTGTTCATTGCTTTGGCATTTAGACTTAATTTTCTTAAGTCATTCTCATCATATTCATTACTCGGTTTGGGTATATTAATGTCATTCTCAGTTTTGATTGGCATGTATGGACCATTTTCAATTATATTCCATACGCTATAGTCCATAGCTTGGACAAAGATTCTCATCCTGGTTTTTCAATACACATAATTATTTCCATCAAAGAGTGGGGGTCTAGTAGATTGACCCTCTGTGTGTGAGTTTCATAATAAAAGTCATTGTAAATAAGCACAATATAATATCTAATTTACAGAAAATTTCTATCTAACCTTGCTCTGATACCAATTGTAGGATCAAGATTAACCTAAGTGAGGAGGGTGTGAATTAGGTTAACTAAACTTTTTCGTAAGTTCAAGGATTTAACAATTATCTCTTCTTGAATTAGTTATCAATTCAATATGCAAGCACAATCAACAATTATAAAAGTTGAGAGAGAGAGAGATATTAACACCGGTTTGGTAACGCGGTTCGGCAAACCTTGCCTACGTCCGTGCTTCAAGGTACCTCCTTGAAGATCTTTCCCGCTCAAACCTTGAGCTTCAATACGATTGACTTACGGGTGTCAATCAAACCTTTGACTCTTTTCTTGAAGGAGCGTCACCCCTTTTACAGTTATCGTTCAAAGAGAACAAATACAATTTGTACGGTTATAAAAACTGACTCACTCAATCTCAAGAATGATATACAGGTGTAGTAGTAGGATTTGAGATAGTAAAAAGATCTGGGAAGAATTTTGCAGCACTTCGGCGTAGTTTTCTCTCTTCAAAATCTTTTTTTTTTCAAAATGAGCTTGCTTAATTTATTTATGTTTGCTTCTGAACTACCGAAATGGGTCGACACACTCTGAAGGATCCGTCTCTGGAAAATTCGGGGTCGACACATGTAGGTTGGGGTCGACACAAATCTGAAGGATCCGTCTCTGAAAAATCTAAAGTCGACACATGTAGGTTGGGGTCGACATGTAAAGTGCATGCTCAGCTTTGATGGGTCGACACAATTTGAACATAAAGGTCAACATAAGTAATTTAGTTGGGTCGACACATTTTGTACGTTGGGCTAATTTTCTGGTCGACACAAGGAATGAAAGACTCGACCTCTGTTTTGAACAAGGGTCGACACAATATATTGTGGGTCGACACAAACTATGTATGGTTAAGCTTCTGAATTTTATAAGGGTCGACACAAGGTATTATGGGTCGACACAAAACACTGCACATACTTGAAATTTCTGCAGCACTTAAACAATTTGTTAGACTTTAATTGTACCATTCAAAGAGGGTATTTCTCATGAATGGTTAAGTCTAATTTATACATTGTAAAGTAATTTATTTTATCTTTCATGTTTATCTTACATAGTTATCATAAAAAATAATTGATTGCTTTAAAAACACTTTATCTTTCATGCTTAAAGCCAACATTGGTTTCTTCTTGAGTATGTCTCACAAGTTTAAGTGAGATTTAACTTCCTCAGTATCAGATATTGAGCTCACTCATTAGGGACCTTTGTAAAAGAGGAGGTTACTTTTGATTTTTTAATGAGGTTTGGAGTTCTGTGATCTCACACCGTAATTTCCTTGAAGATGAAGATTGTTAGAGTTATTATTCTTGATTGGCTTTGTATTGGTTTGAGTAGGCTGTTGGATCATGTCGAGTAGCTTGTTAGATCTCTCTTGGTATAATTCATGACAAGACCGTTGCAAGTGTCGACCAAAACTCATGTGTAAACGATTTTATATTTATGTTGATCCCATTTATCCTAAACATATTTGGCTTATGTAGGTTTCATTTGAAGAAAAAGTTTATTTAGAACAACCTCAGGGCAATTTTATCAAAGGTCATGATGCCAAGGTATTGAAGTTGAACAAAACATTCTATGGCAAAGCTAAGAATAGTCAAATCGACAAGTAAGTTCTTGAAAATGGTTTGTCAAATGGCTATATGAACACTCCTTATGGTAAAGTGCGACAAAACAGAGATGTTCTATTTGTTTGCTTATACGTGGATAATTTAATCCGTACATGGGATAATCTAAGTATGCACGAGAAATTCAAGCATTGGTCTAATAGAGATTGTACTATCTTGAAAGAGAGATTCCAAAGAAGTTCTAGATGGAGAATTATGAGCTTGTGAATACACTCGTAGCAGGTCGAGTAACATTATGGAATAATTAGGAAGGATGTGAAATTAACTGTATAACTTTTAATAGCATTGTTGGAAGTTCGAGGTATTTAACTTAACGCAAACCAGGAATACTTTTTAGAATTGAATTGGGCATGCTTTTATTTATTTCTTGTTGTAACAATAGTGATAAGAGAGATATAGATGATTGGAAGAGTACAAAAATTTATTTTCTGCATGTATTGTACAAATGAATGTACGTTGAGGGTTTAGTAACGCTAGAATTAAGATTATGTTTTGAATAATGATGGGCCAAGAAGTGAAGAAAATGAAGACGGAATGATAGACCAATAGAATAATAATAATGTGTAGTTGTGTTACGGCTAAGAGATTTATTGGAATTTTATGCTGAAATAATTAATGAATAAATGAAAAGAAGGGTTTATGCAATAAAAGAAATGGTAATTGGCTATCGAATAAAAGAATGAGTCATGTACGATTACATGATGCAATGAAGTGGGAGTTGGAAGTGTGAAGAAGGTCTATGAAATGATGATGAAGATTAGAGCTATTAACGAAGACGATAGTAGCGGTCCAAGTGGAATGAACGAGAGAGAATGAAAGAGGTATAACGCTCAACTAAATAATCAAAGTACAAAGAGACTAATGGCCAATGAAGTGAAGCGTATGTAACTAAAACCTTAATCATGGACACATGACAGGGAGGTCGGAGGTGGCTTTGATGGTCGGAAGTGGCCAGAATGGAACTTGTTTTTATCAGAAAATTGATAGCAAGTTTGAGTAGTAGTAACTAGGACTGTATTTGGCTTTTGTGGCTGAAAACTTTGACACCCTCTTGCTGGATAGAGTGGAGGCTGCCGGAGCTAGAATTAATGTTTGGGCGAGACCAAGGAGTCAACTTCGAAGCAATACACTCCCTCCCTAAAATTGGATCGTGTGATTTTTGTCGCCGATTGAATTTGAAGAGTAAAGTTTATGGTGGAGGTTGAGAAGTTGTAAATGTCCCAGTGATGCCTTTGAACGGATAAAATATTCTTTCACACGATAAATAACTCATTTGCTAATGAATGAAAATTGGCGTTCAAGTGCAACCTTGTTGAATACCTAAGTTATGAGTTATAGGTGAGGAATGCAGGGGGCAAACAAAACCACCTAATAGACCAAAAGATAAAAATTCAACTACGGCAGTCGATCGAAACATGAAGAGTACTCTAAATGCAGGAGGAACTAAGCAGACAAAACAATAAAAATGAAAGATGGCAGTCTCAATTCTTGTAATGTGATTCGCCATTAGAAGCTTGGATCATACTCTTATTTTTGGAATATGAATTAAGAAGAAGATTAAGAATCAAGTTTTCAAACTTATTGTGATGTGAATGGCCAACCCTTTTCTTTTCAAGAAAACTCTCTTGAAATGCCAATTCATGATTTCTTTAACGTCAATCTTACCTAGCAAAAATTAATAAAAATTCAGAGGCTATTTTTTGGAAAAATAAAATAAAGTTGAGATTTATAAAAATACTAGAATAAAGGATTCCAATGAAATTAGAACACGTTGCCGGCAGATATGATTGCGTGGACAAATCATAATGATTCTTGGATCTGCTGAATGATGCGATTTAAGTGATGACCTAATAAAAAACGGCGTCGTTCAAACCAACGCTGAATTCTTAAAATAAAATCTCTCTTTCGCCCCTCCCTTCGTCTTCTCCCCTGCACCTGTTTTCTTAATTTTCGCCATTTTATACCTGCTCTTTCCGCCATTTCCGTCCTCTTTGCTCCCTCTCTATCTTCTCTTCACTTTCCGTAGAAATATTCTTGTCTTGACTTCCGACGCTTCTCAGCTAGCTTCACGCTCCCTATAGTGTTGTGTTCGAGATTTTACATAATGGATGTCAACAATTCGTGAGGCAGCTATCAGGGTAAGAAGAAAGTTAATTGTTTCTTCAAATTTTATCAATGAACCAGATCTTTCTGTCACTTTATGTTTTCTGTTTGACCTGACATTCTGAATCGATGATTTCTTCACTGAAAGTCGTTTCTCACTCTAGATTTGTTTCGATTCCGCTGCGAGATGATTCACATCAAGCAGTATTATTTTTCTACCGCGCAGGACGGGTTGGCAATGTTATTGCTTAAGCAGGATTAGATGTGGAATAGAAATTTACTGTTGCAGAGTCTGTGTTTTGACACAATAGTTTTTTGCTTATTGGTTTTTGGAGACAGAATTCTCTCACTATGAGTTGTGTTACTTATTCGTCACTTCGCTTCGTTTTCTAAGATTCTGTTCAATTACTTGACTATTTCACTGCTCATTTCTGTCATAATTGTGTTCTACGCTTGGCTTCAATTTCATCATCACCTCTCGTTCTTATCAGCCTTTGCCATCTTTTACACGTTAGAAGATAGGCCATTGTTGAGGGAAAACCAGTTACAGCAGAGATAGAGGAGAGACACTGGGATAAGAAACAGATAAAGAGACACCGAGAGTTGTTTTGTATGTAATTTTTTCTCTTCCTTTTATGGACGTGGACTAGATTGCTCATTAATATACTAGATAAAGGTGGGATGCCAGCTCTGCTGACGCCAGCGACTGATGTTTAGTCATCTGGGATGGTACGTTGGTGTGAATTATAAAGAACGGCTTGCTAAGAGATTGCCTGATGCAAAGTCACGACCGGCTAAGGTTAAGCCGGTTGCTATGTTGGATACTGTAGAGGAGATTGCAATTTACATCCATAGGTTCCACAATCTTGACCTCTTCCAGCAAGGGTTCGTCATGTCTCTTACTGTTTTATTTTTCTGAAATGATATCGTTGTTGCACGATTATTTTAACCTTTTTTTTGGTGCAGATGGTATCAAATCAAGATTACTTTGAGATGGGAGGACAATGAGTCTACTTTAGTAGGAACTCCTGCGAGAGTTGTTCAATATGAAGGTACCTTAGTAGAGATTTTAATGGCTAACTTTTTATAATTTTGTTATACACATAACCTTTCTTCTACGACTAAATTTCTACGAGATGAGCTGTAGGATTGTTAATGCAGTGAACATGTAGCTTCTGTGAGAACCAGACTATACTTCCAACCATTCACATTTAATGAGAAATTATCTATTTGCCAGCATCCAGTCCGAATTAAGCTGCCTTTATTCACTGTGCTGAATTGTTAAGGCATAGAAAGTGCCAATTTATTGTCTAGTTCTTTTTGTTTTTTGTAGTGTTATAGATTATAAAATGTAAATAAAGCTAAGATTTAGTGTTTTTCTTAGTTCATCTTCTTGTAAATGCTGTTTTTGCACTGATGAAATTAGGTTTTTTGTCCCTTTTCTCTCCCTTATTTGCTTAACATGCAGCTTAGTTCTGATTGTGAATATAAATATCAGTAGTGCCTTTGACCATATATTTTTATTATTTAGTAAACCATACTCTTTTTATGCAGTGCAGCTGTTCAAATGATATTTCCTGAGCTTTTTTCAACTTTAAATTAACATTTTAAAATGTGTTTTTGCTGTGGCTATTAGTACCTAAGGTAACACGAATAAGCTTAAATGTCTCAGTTTTAACTACTTAATTAAAAGGAGAACCAAAGTTTATAAAAGGGAATGTAATTTGTTGAATCAGATTCCATTGGATTATTTGGTGAAATAGCTTGATTTTAAGTATGCATTCCTAACTTGAGTCATCTGTTGCATTCATGGCTTTACGCTCCATGCTGTGTTCTTCTTGATGTTGACTTAATGACTTAAGGAAAAGAGCTGACCTTTCAGGGGAACTTGGTTTGCTTGTTTTTTTGATGAATTATTGCTGAATTTATTGGATTTTTACTGGCTTGTAGCTCCTGATTTGGCTTCGGGTGATACATATGGGGTGTGGAAGATTGATGATACAGACAACAGTTTCTCAACACAGCCTTTTAGGATCAAGTATGCAAGGCAAGATGTTCTTCTATCAATCATGATCGCATTTAATCTTCCTCCCAATATATACCAGGTAGGAATCTCTCTCTCTCTCTCTGACTAATTTATTTTTTAGTAACATATGGCTGTAATTTATTTAGAAAAGAGAGTCTAGAGTATCAGATCTTCTACAAAAGAAAGTTTTCATTCTCTTAATAATTTTGGTACCTGAGTGAACTATTCTGCTGTCAGCTAACAGTCCCAATTAGAGCCTGTATCCTATTAGGAGTTAGATCTTTACTTCTTAAGCATTTGGTGCCCTGATGTTTTCTCCATTGTATCTGTATCCTAACGATGGATGAGAAACTTCAGTTCAATTAAAGACATGATCCACTTTTGTTTCCAAAAGCTTTCATTAATAATACCATGCTTTCCATCTGTTTAAGATTTTTCTTACATACATTTTGGTTAGACTTTGTCCAAGTTGTTAAAAATCATTTCTAATTTGCAGGGTCCATCTCCAACTGCTGTTATTTTAAAGTTTGAGCTAATGTATGCTCCTATAATGGAGAATGGGTGAGTTGAAAGCACATGTTTTCCCAATTGTTAGTAATTGAAGCAATTTTTTAGTTTTCTAAGCGCCTTTTTTTTTTGCAAAATGCTTAGGAAGTTGATTATCTGATGAATCTCTATTGTAAATAGATAGTAGACTTGATAGGAGAGCAGCTTTTTGTCGCTTTCTCATAAAACATGTTAGCAAGTCAATGTATTGTTCGGTACTTTATTTGTACTTAAAGGCACATTTCAAGCCTTCTATATATTTTTTATGAACATAAAAATGCTAATCTTGTTACTAAGTGACCATCTTCCTTAAAATTTTGGGAGAGCAAAAAAATCTACCAAACTACTTTTTTGGTAAATAATTAGGAAAACAAATAGAACTAATAACATCTTACTAACAATCTCTCAAGCCTTAATGAACAAATTGTATAATCCGAGCTTGATCATGAATCTTTCAGATCTTTGGTCTAAAAATTGACTTTGTGAACATATTTGTTTTTGAATTTCATGTTGGAACATATATGATAGTAAGACTTCCATCTTGCACCTTTTCTTTGATAAAGTTTCTATAGATCTCAGCATGCTTAGCTCATCACAATGTATTAGATTATTAGCAATAGATATAGTTGCATTGTTATGTTGAGCACGAAACGTGCTCAACTCCACGTTGCGGCGGGAAGCTGTTCGTGCAATAACGGAGTGACAAAAAGCCTCTTTGGTGACCGCAAGTGGTTGACCGTACTAATAAGATTCCTTAGAAGAAGGTAAAATAATTTTATATATATTTCAAAGATAACCATTACATTCACTAATGCTACTATTGATAAGTCTCCTAACTCTCTGGAATAATCAAATTAAGATCGACGGACATAATCAAATGGAAAACAAAGAACAATTTGATAAACAATAACCAGCTCCTTAATTGCGACTTTAATGGCGACTTTGCTTTCTCCAAGCACTTTAATGATGGCTTGCCAACGCACTCCTCCCAAACCCAGCTCCTTAATGGCGACTCGCAATCCCCAAAATTATACCCTATTTTTTCCTTGCCTCACTAATAACTAAACATTCCTATATTCAGGCAAATCTGCTCTCTTATTGACTAATCTCTATTTTACCCTTGTACTCGTGGGTTTATTAGTGTTTATGAAGAATGAAATTGTTAGGAGTTTCTTAGGACTTCATATTTATCTTCTAAAAAGTATGTCTTACAACCCCAAGCATGACCATCAATGAAGATGACAATCATCGATATTAAGATGAGTTGCAATTCGAGAGGGACCCCTTGGATTGCAATAAACTTGATCATGATGAGTGATTATTGAATAGAATGAAAAGGTAGCCTTTGATGGTTAGTTAATTGTCAAATTTCACAATTTGAATTATCATTATCGCCGAATAATTTTGAAACAACAAATGCAAAAAAAAAAAGGATGCTCCATTGATAAGTGTAGCAGTTGAGTGAATATGGGCTTACGACATAATGCAGAAGAAAATTCTTTTGTTTAGTAAGATTAACGGTGAGCTTGAGACTTATTTAAAGAGCAATTTCTAAATAATTGTCTAGAAGATTTGTAACATTCCCAATCACTTGGCTTGAAAGATACACAAGTTGGAAGAGAAAAAATTGCGATATTGTTAGATGATGTTAACTTACTAGTCGATAGTAAATATGAGAAATCGTATACAATTTCTTGGACCAACTAAAGAGATTTTTGAACCATTTGCTATTTTTATTGAAAGTAATTAAGGGCAATGAAAATAACTACATGATAGATAGAGTCTCTCTTCATGTTTTCTGAAGCGACTGAGTCAATGATCCATAGTTCACATGTTATATTTGGCAAAGACATGAGGAAACCCTAATATGGGCTATAAGAGAAGTACTTGCAGACCACCCATAGTTAGCCATAGATGAACTTGCCAAAAGCTTATTGAGTTGGTCTAGTTAGATATGAGAGAACAAACAAGAAAAGGTAGATTCTTCTTAGTAGCTAGAGTTGGATTGGCGGTACTTCCACGGTCCACCTGTTCCTTTTCTAATGTGGGGGCTTTTCTTGTAGCTTCCAAAATTTATCCTTATTGTGTTAAGGTTTCTTTTAGAATCACAAGTAATTGGCTAGTATGTGGAAAAATGAGACTCTATGGAAGATTTGTGTGGTAAAAGAATTGAGTTCAGCCCAAGCACAACTTTTCTTAGGTGTTCTTGACTCAACAAAAATTTCTTCAAATATAGAAAAGGATTTGGTTCCAGAGTACTTTCAGCTAATAACGGGTGAAGACCTGCTAGAATATCATATCCATTTTCCTTTTTTTGCAAAAAGTTTCTGGCATAACTCTACATTCGCCATATCAATCTATGGGTGTTGTTAAAAAAAATCTAGTTCTTGCCAAAGATGAGTTAGGGAATGATAGTAAGTATGATATTATCTTTTTCGAAAAAAAATAATCAGTGACTGGATAATGAAAAGAAAATAACAAAGATAAGTGTGGAACCTTGACATAAAGTCGACAAGTGTTTAAACTTTAATTTAGAAAAACTAAAGACCATAAATAACGCCGCGACGAAGAATTTTGGTTAGGAATGATTCTACAAATAGAAGGATTTCGCTTGGTAAGCAAGAAAACGATGTTGCTGGATTTCTTGCTTAAAGACCGAGCAACACATGTTTAGTAGGAGACGTTTTTTGACAAAAAATGATTTTTTATTTCTCAAATTCAAGTTACCACAAATATACATGTGCCCTTCCTCTTATACTACTATCGATTTACCAAAAGTGTGAAGTGTTATAATTATCACTTCTTACTCTACTCACCAAAAGAAGTTGATGTGCAGATGTTTTGATCTGGTAAATTTTCACCTACCCTACCTATTAAATATGAGTCAGATGTACATGTTTACAACCTCAACTTCTATCTACCTTTACAACTTAAACAAGTAGTGTAATTTACACATAAATGTGATTACATGTGAATCACTTGTGCACTTTGATAAGGGTGACAAACTCTGTCTTGATATCAAATTGATTATTAGTAAGGTGATAGTTGAAAATTCCTAAAATAAATTGATTTAGTTTTGAATTTCATTGTTCAAGCTTTGATCATTGGTCCTTCCATGTAGGCATTCAATTTATCATGTTCATCTACTTTATTCTTTTTGACGTATTCATAAAAGTAGTAAGGAAATTTAATTATTGATGAATGTTTCTAATTTTCCTTATAGAGAACATTTGAAATGAATCATTAAGATTACTAAGATCTTACCGCTTCTCATATTTCATAGGTCATGGAATATAGCATATACAATTTACCAATATGTGGGTCAATCGTCGAATGAATAATCCAAGACATCACCGTGGAGTTCTGAATTTCCCAAGTTATATTAGTTGGATCTGTAAGGGATGGTGTAGGGATAGAATAGTATGTGCATCCTATTTTCTTCCGTTTGCAGGACAAACTTGTATCCAAAGAAAAAAATTATGCTAATTAAGATTTAAACTAGTGACGACATCATAAAAATTAGGATGAAACATAAGAGAATGAGTTTAAGAGACAACGATAGGAACGATATTGTAATTAGTAGTTAGAGTGATTGAAAAAATATTAGTTATTAAATAGATGGAAGATTCATTGAACAGGATATCATTGAGAAAGTGTATGTCTGGAGCTCTCGAAGTCTCTTGTGCTTGTACGTTTAGTTATGTTGTCGTGTTGAATAATTCATATGATTGTTATTGATCCTAACAATTGGTATCAAAATTATTCAGTTCTCGACAAATGACGTCTATAGATTGGAAATCCATAAGTAAGCATGGGAAATGTCAAGAAATTGCAAGGTATAGAAGAATTCAATAATACCACAGTACATGGGACGTGAGACGATGATCAACAAGGAAGATAAATGAGATAGCAATTGGAATTTCAAACAAAGAACTAGAAAAAAATATCATTCCTTAAGTAATCAGAGTATTACGATTTTTTCAATAAAACTCTTCATATGCAATAAACCACTAGAAATTGAAAGAAAAAAAGCACAGAGAAAGATAAAGATAAAGAAACAGAAGACCAAGGGAAGCAAACCATTGGTCACAGTAGCAAAGTTCAACAGACCATGGGGGTTATTTGGCCAAATGTAAGCAATTTTTGTTCAGTGGTTCACGAGGGAAGTTGACCAAAAATGTTGGGAATGAAGATAAAGATCGAACAAAGGGGAATTCCTGCTGTGTGATGACAGTTTCAAGCTCGATAAAATGGAAGGAAAGAAGAGGGTTGTGTGTTCTACTTTTACAACAAGAACTCAAGATGACTTCGCTAGGAGCGGGAGAGAATATGTGTTAAGGAAGGGTAGAAGATGAAGATTTCGTGGGTGATAAAGAGGGGCAGTTTTAAGAAGAGGAGGCTAAGGCTGAAAAGTGCACGGAAATTAAGGGTTTGGGTTCGCTGGTAAAGAAGCAAGACATAGGAAGCTATTTTTTGGGGATGGTTTCATCGGGTGGGTTGAGGAAGAAACCCTAATCCTAATGAGAAAAGAATTGATTGGGTCAAGTGAGGCAGAAAAAAATTAGTCTTGTCCAATTGGATCAATCCAGTTTAGGAAAAAGAACATGCTTGTGATCTAAACAACAAATATTTGGAATGTGGGGTTTGTAGTGAGTAAGTCGATTTCCAATAGGAGCCACTTTGCATGCTCTTTCCGAAAAATTAATGGGCAAATTCATCTTCAAACAACATGCATCCTAAAACTTTTTTAATGGTGCAATTTGGTATAACAATGATCCGTGGAATCTCATTGGATGAGAAGATAATCATTTTTATTTTTTATTTTTCCCATCTTGAGGACTTGGTGTGCTTTGGGACTATATTGTAATTAGTGATTAGTAATTAGTAGAAGTTAATTGTAGTTTAGGAAAATGATAGAGGCTATCACATAGAAATAGAGTGAAACTGGAAAGAAACAAGAGTTTACTATCTGAAAGGGCATAATGCCGAGAATACAGAGAGTGTAGAGTTTATGATGGAGGCTCCCCATAAGAAAATTTCCCAAAACCTAGCCGCCCGTAACAAAGACCCAACCTACATTTAACCTACATGCCTTAATAGTGAACGACTATATAGTAATAGAAATAATTGACAATGACATTAATTAAAAGAAGTTACTCCCTGGGCCTTAGTTTAGTAGTTTCTTCTCCCTCAGGTGTACACCTTATTGCCCGGATCTCTATCAGAAAGTTAATAAAATAATATGGTATTAAATAGGTAGAGGATTCATTAAATAGGATATTATTGACAAAATATATGTGTGGAGGGAAAGAGCTATCAAAATCTCTTGTATTTGTACGTTTTGTTGTGTTTTCATATTGAACAATCCATAGGATTTTTACTAATCTTATAGACAACAAGAGCAGAAGTCCATAGACGGTCTTGGATGGTTCAGCACTTGGAACTCCACCTATAGTAACAGCCCAAAAAAAGCCTTTGGTAACTCCGATAGCATAAAGGCGTGTTAGGGAGATTCTATATAGTTAAATTTATGAAGAGAAAGTTGTTATTTATATAGTTAGCATCGTGTTACAGAGTGAACGAATCCCTAAAATTTAAGGAGAGGGAAAAAACTAGAAAACAACCGTATTAATATTTCTCATCAGCATCTTATTAATAATATAAAATAATATAGTTAGCATCGTGTTTTAACATTATTTCCTCTTCCATGGGACTTAATCTACTTTCTGTACAACGATAAAAAGATACCCTCCCTATGTAATGATAACTCTATGTAACAGTGGATAAAACCTGATAATTTACATTAACCATATGCAGACTGCAGTTGCAGTCGTCTCTGGATGCTTGTTCTGCTGCAGTCCATGAATTTCGAATACCTCCTAAAGCTCTTTTGGGATTGCATTCATATTGCCCTGTTCATTTTGACGCATTCCATGCTGTTCTTGTGGAAGTCAGCATACACATCTCCTTATTAAATTCATACACTTCTCAAGCAAAGGTATCAAGGTTAGTTCAAGTTCTTGATTTTACAGTAGTCGATCTCTTATCCAATGCAGTTTTCATTTAAATGTTTCTCGGGAATTGAAGAGGGGAGGGCAGTTTCTAATAAGCTTGCTTTTGGAAGTAATCCTTGAACTTATTGATTTTCCAGTGATTGGAGTCATGCTGAAAATGTTGCCAGGAAACCTCTAGATTGGAAAAATCAAGTATGTCGTATTCTTTTATTTTTTGGTAGCATCCTCACCAGACTCTTGGTTGACATGGTGTTGTGAATCTGTCCCCCTTTTCTATTTACTTATGGCTCTATTGCAGAACTTTGTGTTTGCAGAAAAACTTTTGCATTCATTGATTAGAATACTTCTACCCTTTATTTTTATCGCAGCAATTTTTTTGTCATTCTCTTGCACGTCTTAGGATAATGTAACGAAAGTGTTTCTGGTTATAGAAGGATTCTATATTAGTTAAAGTTTACAGATTGCATATTTATAAACCTAGATCACTTTTTTTGTGATTCACTTGTGTGTAGCTGCAAGCAAAAGGAAAAAAAGGAGGCTAAAGTAGAAACACATTTCCAGCAGTTGGAAAATTATACTAACTTCACTATCTTTTTTGGAATTAATTTGTGGGTGACAGTGGCTGACTTTTTCTTATATACTTCTCCTTAGATTTTGTTCAAAAGTTTTCTTCAAAACATTTTTTATCTCATGCATTGATTTTTGTTTGTGTAGGCATTGAGCGGATTGGCCACTGGTGATGTGAATGAGGCCATGCTTGTTAAAGCATTAATGACTGCACGAGACATTTTGCTTGAGGAGATAATGACACTTAGTAAAGCAGTTGACCATCCAATCGATCTAAGTGATTTTATGTCAAGAATGGATGATTTGAACCAGTTCAGTTCTGTATTACATGCAAATGCACAAGCCACAGGGGCTGCAGCTGCTGGGCAAGGCAATGAGGTCCTTGCTCCAATCCTAGTAGTATTTATTTATTATTTAACTTTCTTTCATCACATTTCATCATTAATTGACTAAAGTTTTTATTGTATTTGAACAGAACATTGATGGCGGTCTAGATTTTCAAAGTGATAAATTGCTTCACTCTCTTTCTGGTGGTCATTTATTGAACTCTTTTTACTTATTGGGCGATCAACTTTTATATTTATGGAACACTTTTCTGAAGTTTCACAGGTTTGTGGTTGCTTCCAAAGTAACTATTCACCTTTTTAATTGACTCGTATTTTGGGGGTCACAAATATTTATCCAAATAGAAAGTATGATCTAATTTCTTATGTTCTATTTATGGAAGATTTCATAATGGCATAATTGAAGATATCTAGGTAAATACTGATTTCAGAAATCATATTAAGCTATTCCCTCACCCTGGATTCGCTTGATTTTAGGTCCAACGGAGCAAAGATTCTTGAATATTTGCGTGATGCATGGACTAAAGATCGTAGAGCTGAATGGTCGATATGGATGGTGTACTCCAAAGTTGAAATGCCTCATCATTACATAAATGGTGTAAATGATGAGCCTTCTCACCACGGTGTCCATAGAAGAGTTACAAGCATGTGGAAATTAGGGGATGATGTGAGTATTAAAATTCTTCAAGTATCTCTGTTTCTCATCATGAATACTTTGTGGAAATGGTACTCTCTGGAGATAACTTTTGTGTATGGAATTCTCTATTGTGCTTTCAGCCTTCCCAGACAGCAGCTTTGCATGCTGATCTTCATCGTCGGGGTATAGCACAGATGAGGGTTAGTTATAGGAAAGTTTGTAAATTGGTAGAATGTTCACTTTATTTTGAATTTCTGATAATAGAGTTTGATTCTTTGTAGATAAACAGTCGGTCAATCCAAGACATGCACATATTTGGAGATCCATCTCGTATTCCTGTTGTCATTGTTGAGCGCGTCATGAATGTTCCACGGCGTACAATCAGTGAAAATTCATACTTGAGACATCTGGATTTGATAGATACTCTTGGCTTGCAAACCGGATCCAGCTCTGAATCTATAGACAAACCATCAGGCATGAGCTCACAAAAGAGTGGCCGTGTTTTGAAGATTGTTATCTTTGTGCATGGTTTTCAGGCAAGTATGATGAAGTTTTTACCATATTACATTTTTGCAATACTTATGAGTTCTAGATTTTTATGGTCTAGGATTAATTGATTTGTAACTGTAGGGACATCATCTTGATTTACGGCTTGTTCGGAATCAATGGCTTTTAATAGATCCAAAGATTGAGTTTCTTATGTCAGAGGTCAACGAGGAAAAAACATCTGGAGACTTTAAAGAAATGGGACTGAGGCTGGCACAGGAAGTAGTTTCTTTTATAAAAAAGAAAATTGGTAAAGTTTCAAGATATGGAAGCTTAGGAGATATCAAGCTTAGTTTTGTGGGACATTCCATTGGAAACGTTATTATAAGAACGGCATTAGCAGGTGGTAATAGTTCTGTTTCTTTAATTTTATAATTCGTTCTTGCTTGGGGTTAGAATTTTGCATCTTATTTTGCAGAAAGTATAATGGAGCCATTCCTAAGGCACCTGCATACCTATGCTTCCATTTCTGGGCCACACTTGGGATATCTTTACAGTTCTAACTCCTTATTTAATTCGGGCTTATGGCTTTTGAAAAAGCTTAAGGGCACACAATGCATTCATCAGCTCACTTTCACTGACGATCCTGACCTCCAAAATACGTTCTTGTACAAACTATGCAAGGTTCTAAGATTAACCACAATTTTGTATCTGCACTTAAGTTTTTTTTGTCTTTTCTTTTTCTGGGCTACGTGTTTGTTTGTTTTATTTTTTGGCAAGTTCAGTTTATTACATTTATTAAATATTTACTCATCGATATAACATTATTCTATGAAGATTAGTATTAGTTCTTCACAGAGTTTCTTGTTCCTCGGCTCTTTTTCTTATAGTTCATTTTTCTGGCACGAAAAAACTCATTTTTGTTGGTTATGATAACTTTATTGTTAAGTGAAATCAGGAAGAATTAATACTATCCTTGGTAGGCATATGTATTAAGCTTCTTGTCTTTTTTTTGTTACTAGTAAGCAAAAAATGTTTATTATTGAAATAACATGTTCTATTTTCTTGATAATATCTGGGACAGGTTAAAGTCTAGATTGAATATTAGGGAGTGAAATATTTGTGGATCCTTAAGAGTGGGATAATTAACACCACGCCCTAGTTTTGTGGCTTAATAACTATTTGGTTTTTTTTTATAGCCTGCGGTTGTTCATAATTTTATTATCTTCTCTTTCAGCAAAAGACATTGGACAACTTCAAGCATATAATCCTCTTTTCTTCACCCCAGGTATTTCTTACCTCGTCTCTTTCACGGGCAGCTTTTTAGCATAAATCTTTCTTGATGTCACAAGTCTTATCAAAGAATGAAATGTGTGAGTTGGTGGAAGTTAAGGGAAGAAGTTAGTTATAAGTTAGTCCAAGTTAAAGAGAAGTTAACTGGATAATTTTAGTTGGCTAGAAAATTGATAGAACATTGATGTGTAAGAGAGAAAATTCTGGACTGAGTCAATTGCTTGGTGACGAGGTATTTGTAATCCTATGTTGTTTTTAATAGTGAAAGCTTTGATCGTTGTTTTAAATATCAAGATGTTTGAATCGAGATTAGTTTTAATCTTGGGAAACTGTCAGTTTAGATGAACCAGATGGAACAGGCTCAAAATGTTGTTCTATTTTATAGAAATATTAGTCGAAGAGAAGTTTGAAATGTCAGCTAATGATGCATAGCGGACAAGATGCGAGTGAGTTTACGAAAGATTAAATTATTATTTTCCAAAATATTTGAAAGGCTACTGAAAAGAAATAGGCAATTTCTTGACAGAGTATGTTGTAGTGTCCACTCTCAGTGTAACGAAATCTTTAGAATTATACATTCTCTTTCATAGAAAAATTACAATTTATTTATTTTTAATTTAACAAACTATTCATGTTCTTCGTGTATCACAGGATGGTTATATCCCCTATCACTCTGCCAGAATCGAACTATGCCAGGCTGCTGCCATGGACTATTCGAAAAAAGGTAAAGTGTTTCTGGAGATGCTGAATAATTGTCTGGACCAAATACGAGCTCCTTCCTCAGAACGTCGGGTGTTCATGCGGTGTGATGTCAACTTCGACACCTCCTCCTACGGAAAGAACTTGAACACTTTCATTGGTCGAGCTGCACACATCGAGTTTCTAGAATCCGACATATTTGCAAGGTTCATAATGTGGTCTTTTCCTGAGTTATTTAGATGATGGTCGTAGCCTGGAACCGTCAAGGTACCTTGCCGGGAATGTTTGCTAGTAAGTATTTGAGGAATTATCAATCCGTGACAGAGCCGAGTCTAAAAGGCTTGGGGAAGAAGAGTTTTAACCACCTCATAGTTATGTCCTGGATTTCAAGATTAGGCTCGAGATAAATGTTGCTTGCATTTGGGCTCGATAGAATCGGACAAGGGGAGATTTCCGGAATATTAGGCGGAGGATGGTAAGTAAGTAGAACTGTTAAATGTATATCTAATTATTGCTTCTTTCTTGTTCCTCTTCTTCCGTTAGCCTTTGCTCTGTTCATCACATAAGCTTCTTGCTTCGTAGCAATTAAGTACTTGAGTTGAATGCATTTTTTGTTCAATATTATTATTAATTTCACATCTTAATGTTTTATTCAGTATAAGAATTTTAGGATAATATGACATCTAGATTAGCAGTTCCGAGCAATGAACCGCTATATTTAATGGGAATGTTTAATCTATTTATCTTACTGCAAAGAACTATGGAGCTTTTGGGATTATAAACCTAATTGAGATTAAAAAAATTTAAAATATCATATCTAATCATATTATATGAAAGTGATTCCAATCTGAATGGTTTTGAGCGAGAAACAGAGCTCATCCATTGCCATTCGTTGTTCGACAGACCTTCAGGCGAAACTCTTGGCGGAGAGGCTCCACGGTCAATTTATGTCGGATCGAGTCGCGGGAGGTGTCTATTTGCAGTTTCAATTGATTTGGATTGCTATGACTTTATCAGAGCCGATCCGATCCTCTTCATCTTATCCGACTTTCGAACTATAAATGGCGGAGAGGTTCCATAGTCAATTTATGTCCTCCAGCCATGCTCGCCGCCAAATCTGGAGTAAAAGTTCATCTGTCTCGACTGAAATCCTCGTGAGTAAAAAGGGTGCGCGTCTTTGGTATTGGGCTGAGCTGAATTTCAATGGCGGACTTTTCTCTACCCCGCGACTCTTACTTTCTCGGATTTGATAGTTCTACTCAGTGAGTCGCTCTCTTTATCTCCATCTCTTTGGTTGTATCCTCAGTTGTCCACATGGGTTTTTTCATCGTTGAAGTCGTAATTTAGAATTAGGTATCTGTTTCTTCACCTTAACTTGTATGAGTATCACCTGTTTCTTTGATCTGAAGTTCAGCATGATTAGAATCTGAATTGCCGTCTGGTTTTTCCTTCACGCTCTGTTGTTTTAACGATCCTTTGAGCAATTTTCCATTTATGTCATCGATTGACCCATCAATGTCTTGCAATCAGTTCTAATTTGAAAATCGTTGCCTCCGAGCTAGTTCATTTTGACTCTGAGTTGCCCCATTACGAAACCAAAGATGGAGTTTATCGGGATTCCTCCATTAATGGTCGAATTGTTTCACCCACCATTATGTGGGTAGAAGCACTGGATCTCATGCTTCAAAAACTCACAAAATCAAACCTGGACTTTCAGAAAATCTCTGCCATTTCCGGCAGTGGACAGCAACATGGAAGTGTCTATTGAATAAAAGGAGGTTCTGCACTATTATCATCCTTGGATTCAAAGAAGCCATTGACGAGCCAACTGAGTGATGCTTTTTCGATAAAGGAATCCCCAATTTGGATGGACAGTAGCACCACGGCTCAGTGTAGACAGATTGAGGAAGCTGTTGGAGGGGCTCTTGAGCTATCTCATTTGACAGGATCACGGGCCTATGAACGATACACAGGCCCACAAATTAGGAAGATATTTGAAACGCAGCCGAATGTGTATGATAATAGGGACAGAATTTCACTCGTTAGTTCATTCATGGCCTCCATTTTTATCGGTGCATATGCGTGTATCGATGAAACTGATGGTTCTGGCATGAACTTGATGGATATAAAGCAAAGGGCCTGGTCTAAGACAGCACTGGAGGTTTGATATATCTTCAAACCCTTCAATATAATTAGTGATTAACACGCATCGTGACATTTGTACAAATGTTCTTCGAATATTTACAGAAAATTAAGCACTTTCCATGGTTGATTAGCTTTTCTGATACTTTTGTGTAGGCCACTGCTCCTGGCTTTGAAAAAAAAGCTTGGAAAGTTAGCCCCTGCATTCTCTGTTGCTGGCCATATTGCTCCCTTCTTTGTGGAGAGGTTATCTACAGATCTATACTTTTTCATATTTAAAATGTCTTTTTTCAGAGTTATCTTGTCCTTTTTCTTGTAAAATATCTGAACTGACATCACACATATGCAAAAACTTGAACATAGTTGATCACGTCATCTGTTTTTGTGCTGAATAGAATGCACTTTGTATATCATGTGATCTATAAAATCGCAAAGAACTAGTGAGGTAAAATTGCAATATGTCGAATAGTTGGGAAGGGTTGTTTATAATGAAAAGATTTCTTCCCTTGTTATCTGGTGATCATGAAAAAATGCATGCTACGTTTTGTTCATATATGTACTTAAATCAAGCTTTTCTCTTTCAGAAAAAAAGTAATAATAATAATAATAATTTCATTGATCATCGACCAGGTTTGGCTTTAACCGGAATTGCTTAATCATTCAATGGTCAGGGGACAACCCAAACAGCCTGGCAGGTTCTTGATCTATACTTTGGCCAACAACTTTTAGACCTGTTGTTTTGATTTGCTAAAGTCTTTAAATTTCAACGTCGTATCCATGAAATGATTTGTTATTTGTCATTCTGCTTAATAATGACTATGAGGTGCCAATGCCTTTACATTATGAATTTATTTTTCGCTCTCTATGTCAATTGAAGTTAAAAAGGTTTTGAGTTCAAGTTCGATCATCATAACTTTCGATGAAAAGATGCAAAGTATTAATGGTGCTCTCTTGAGGGATTAGGAAAAAATAAACTTCTAAAACCCATTGTTTCCTTTCTATTCAATATCCTGGTTTTGATATAGCTCATCTCATTATATATATACACACACAATTATGTAAGTCTAACTCTTAATACACCGGGAGACTTGGCGGTCAGCCTCGGCACCAGCGACACGGTGAGCTTTAAAATAATGTTTATTTCGTACACGATGGGGCACATATTAGCTTTTCTAATCTGTTTGGTTGTATAATTTTTTTAACTTTCTTGTAAAAAGTGTGAATCAAACCCCAAACATTCATTCAACTTCATACAGTTTTGGTGTTCATATAGGTTTTTGGCATTACTAGTGATCCTCAACCCAGACTGGAGGGTCATATCTTCCCTAATCCTGTTGACATTGAAGGCTACATGGTGATGCTGGTCTACAAGAATGGATCCTTAATGCGTGAAGGTAACAATAGAATGTCTTTCGCTTCCTTAGTTCCTAATTTGACTTTGGCTGATTCCTTCAAAAAAATCTGTCAGATGTTCGGGATCGATGTGCGAACAAATCCTGGGAAACTTTTAATGATTACTTGCAGAAAACACCACCTTTGAATGGTATCTGACATGATCCCGTTCAATTTATATTCATTTTCTCTTTTCCTTAAATATTTTTCATCTTGCTATAGATGGAAAAATCGGATTTTATTACAAGGAGCATGAGATTCTTCCTCCTCTTCCAGGTTGGTTCTATTTTTAACATTGACGATTTCCAGAAAAAACATATGATCCTGAAATTATATTGATTTTTTGTGGCTGCCTTTTATGTTTTTTGGGTCACAGTCGGTTTCCATCGTTATGTTCTTGAAGATTTCTCGGCCGATGCTTTGGAGGGACTGAAAGAAAGAGAAGTTAACGATTTTGATCCTCCCTCTGAGGTGAGAATTACAAAATGTCTTGACAATATTTTCGACAGCTAAAACCCGAATCGTTTCCAGGTGAGGGCATTGATCGAAGGCCAGTTTCTGTCGATGAGAGGTCATGCTGAGAGATTTGGAATGCCATCTCCTCCAAAGCGCATAATAGCTACTGGTGGAGCTTCTGCAAATACGACCATACTTGGCTCAATGGCTGCAATCTTTGGCTGTGATATCCATACAGTTGAGAGGCCAGGTACCCCATTTTTTTATCAAACCAGCTTCCTTATGAGTCCAACCTTGAGAATACAGAGAAAATATTATGGTTTCTGTTTCATGCATGTTGTATTGAAGACTCTGCTTCCCTCGGAGCGGCGTTGAGAGCTGCTCATGGCTGGCTGTGCGACAACAAGGGTGGCATTTCGTGCATGTACGAGGACTAGTTAGACGGCTCCTCCCTTAGCTGTAAGCTGTCCATGGCGGCTGGAGAGCCTTGGCTGGTTGGCAAGTACGATTCGCCGATGGGGAAGAGATTGGAAATTGAGAACCGACTCGTCCAAAAGCTGGGAAGATGCTAAAACGATAAAACCATTGGATACTAAATGCAAACCACTTAATTTGCGATTTATGCTTCTGAATAATTTACAAGTTTTATTTGCTATTTTTACTATTTTTCAGGCACTTCAATTATTTGCTATGCATTACTGCTGTGTTCAATAATAAATATGAATTTATACATCTATTGGAAAATTATCAATGTTACCTAACACGCTATAGACGTAAATCAATCTATTTTAAATAAATAATTAAATTAAAATGAAGGCGATTTTATAGTTTACATGTTTCATCTGCGCTTATACTTTAGATATATTTTGTATCTCAGTGTAGTTTCTAAAATGTTATACAAAATAAGATAATTAATTCTAACTACCATTTTTTAATTTATTTTATTTCTCTCTCTTATAAATTATTTTTAATAATTGTTTTAAACTTACATATCATTCTCTGCTTCTGCTTTTAAAAAAGGCGAAACCCCCGTCCCTGGGGCCCCTACACCTCGGCTCGACAGTTTGTCAGGGGGTTCAATCACGGTGACTCAGTGGCCTAGAGATGGGAGGCCGACCTGTCGTCCACAAGGAGCTCTCTGCTTCAAAATCTATCATCTCCGGACCAATTGAGCTATGTCCGAGCGGGCGACGTATCATTCTCTCTACTTGTAACGAAGTTCAAAGTTCTTTTCACATACTTTCGAATAGTTAGGATTTTTATGATTTTTACTGTGTTTGTTTTTTATCAAAAATTTGGGTTCTTATGGCATTGATAACAAAATATTTTGACATCTCATTATCTTATAGTATGTTACTAGAATTTTTATACTTGTTTACTGAAGATACGTTCGACGGACATACAAGACAAGCAAAAATGATATATTTAAATTTGAGAGTCAAAATAATAAGACACTTTTGTCCTTCTAATTTGGGTTCCTTTGTTGATGTATTTTTATTACGTTTCCTCGCCTTGGCACTTTTATTATTTACACGAAGAAAATATTTGAGTCTAGATTTTCACCATCTTTCTCTGAAACCTTGCTTGGATCTATTTTTATTTACAAATTTTGTTTATAGATTTTAGAATGAAAAAAAGTGTCACGGAAACAAATAGAGGTCGGGTGCAATATAAAACCGATCAAACTGAAATACACACTTTGAATAGTGAACTCATCAAAGATATGATAGAAGAGCTGCGAGTCAGAATAATTTTTTATATTATCAATAAAATGATGAGTTTTTATTAGAATCTTCATTTGAGTAATTCTTAACCAAACATTTAAAATTTCCATATGCTATAGATAAGAATTATACAACAGATAAAAACAAGAATAGTCACAAACACCTAATTAAGCAATAAAATCAATGTCAACACTAAATTGTGATGGGAGTAGTGAATTTAACAAGGAAAAAAAGTTACTATAATAAATAATATACAAGGCAAACGAGCGAGCTCGCTCGACAGCTCGCTCGGCCGGCTCGGTTAGATGTCGAGCCAAGCCAGGCTCGGACCAGAACAGTGGCGAGACTGTAGGTCGACCCTGAGCCGAGCTCGACGGATAAGGACCGCGAGCCTAACGAGCCAGGCTCGTCAGGCTCGAATTGCCGGTCGTCGCTGTCGTCGCGTCTCGCCGTCCGTCGCCTCGCCTCGTCTGTCGTTTGCGTCGTCTCCTCTCCGGATCTCGTCGCCAAGTCGGTCGTTCGCGTCGCCGTTCGTTGGTGCCGGATCTCGTCGTTGTCGTTCGTTGCCTCGTCGTCTGTCGCCTCGTCGCCTGGCTCTCACCTCGTCGCAGATTGTCGCCGTCGGAACAGTAACGACGGAGCGAGGGAGCGAGAGAGAGAGAGAGAGAGATTCAGAAGAGCCGAGCTGAAGAGGGGACGGGACCCCTCGCCCTCGGGCCTCTCTCTCTCTCTCTCTCAAGCAGCCTACATGGGCTGCTTGCAACGGTCATTAGACCGTTGTAAAATGTAATGTAACGGGAAAAAACGTGTATATTTGATTTTTTGGGTATAAATAGAGTTGATTTTGGTGTTAAAATTCACCAAATTTTTTCTTGAATTCTCTCAAGCTCTCGATTCCAATTCTTGTATCTACTTTCTAGTGTGTTGATTTATTCAAGCATTAACAAATTACTTATCGATGTATGTTTTATCGGTAATATATCGTTAATTAATCGTCAAAATTACGATTAACGTCGAACTAATTTTTTTTAATATTTTTCCAGGACTCGTATTTGTGGAATTAAAGATTTATTGCTACATACAAGTCAACATCGACCCGAGTAATTGATGAACGGTATCAATTTATTTGTTATTGTTTATCGAGATGGATCCGAGAAACATAGAATATGTTACTAATTTGGATGATGATATTTAAGAAATTGGCACAAATAATCCGGCATTTTCAATTTGACAAACATCTGCACAAGCATCCACATAATCACTTCCTCGTCCCAAAAAAAATGACTGATGTTTGGAATCATTTTAAATTTGTCGAAATAAATGTCGGGGGAAAATTAAAAAATCAGGCACAATGTAAGTATTGTGCAAAAAATTATGCTTACGAATCGACGACTGGTAGATTCGAAGACATTATCAACATTGTCACGCACACGAGCAAACGCTCGATAAAAGACAATTACAATTGTCGGCTAGCGGTAACACTAATTTTTTATATTCGCATGAAAGATTGCGAGAAGGTGCTGCAAGATTTATGGCTCAACACGAGATCCCACTATCGATGGTTGACAGTGAAGTACACAAAAATTTTATTAGAGAATATATTTAATTATCAACGAATTCCTTGTAATACACTACGAGGTGACATAATTAAATTGTATATGAAAATGAAAAATAAATTATTTTGTCTTTTTGCACAAGCACAACATATGTCGATTTGTATTACTTCCGATTTATGGAGTGCACTGAATGCACTCGGTTATATAGTTATAACGTCGCATTTTATTGATAATAATTGGCAACTTCATAAACAAATTTTAGGATTTCGTAGTTGCGAATATCCGCATAGTGGTATTACAATTTATCAATATATTTAGCTATTTTACAAAAATATAATGTTAGAGATAGATAATGTGTTTGTCATATTTTGAATTTAATAGTTAAAGATAATGCATCTGCTAACGACGTATGCATTTCTCAATTTACATATGCAATGTGTTTGTCATATTTTGAATTTAATAGTTATAGATGATATGAGTTTTATTTCTCCACATATTGATAATATTAGAAGTGCAATTTTTTTATTACAACATCTAACTCCCGACAACAAAAGTACAAGGAATTTTGTAAAGCGGTTAATCTCCGTCCGAAAAAATTAAAAACGGATGTATCGACTAGGTAGAATTCGACTTATTTAATGTTAGAAAATGCAAAACTGTATTGGAATGTTATTTGTGATTATATTAGTCAAAAATCACAAAGTATTATTTTAGATAGATGTAGTTGCAATATGGCTAATTTGTTTCTTGATTTTTTTGAAACCATTTTTTGAAGCAACAAAAGAATGTTCGAGAATTTATTATCCGACCACACATCTTGTGCTTCTTTGGTTTGTAAAATTAACCAGTGTTTTTTGAGATATAAACAAATTAATGAATTTTTGAAAATAGTCAATAAAATGGAAACAAAATTTAAAAAATATTGGTTTGAAGTTCTGTTTATTTTTTCGTTTGCTTTAATTATGCATCCGAGATATAAAATAAAGGGTTGTAAATTAATGCTTGATAAAATTGCGCATAACTTAGGTTTAATTTCGGTTGCTACTCAATAATCATTAAAAACCGAACTTGCTAATTTATTTGCATCTTACAAATTAAAATATTGTGATAACCGATCATTTTCATCATCTCAAGTCGGTTGTAGCTATAATGGTGGATTCGGGTTTGGAGACCCACTAAATGACGATTTGGAATCAATAAACGAGGAAGTTGATGGCGACGTCCATCAGCTTGGTTCCAATCAAACGGGACTAGATACGTATTTAGAGACGCGTTTCGAAATTCCTTGTGGTACTACCTTCGACATCTTGAGTTGGTGGAAAAATAATTCGGGATTGTATCCGATACTTTCAAAAATGGTCTGTGATTTACTAACACCTCATGTTTCAACTATAGCTTCCGAGTCAGCTTTTAGTGGAGGTGGACGCGTTTACGACGATCGACGAAGGAGTCTTGCACCGGATCTCGTGGAAGCACTCATATGCATAAAGGATTAGAGCGACGCCATTGCGAGAGAGCAACAACGAGATGATGAACTCGAGAAAAAATTCAAAAATTTAGAATTTGACGACTAGAATTTTTTGTACATTTTTTTAAAAGTTTACATATGTATTGAATATTGATGCACAAAATAATTATTTTGGTACACTGCTATGTAGGTTGGGGTCGACACAAATCAAAAGGATCCGTCTCTGGAAAATCAGAGGTCGACACAAATCGCTATGTTGTAACCCTTGTAAACTGTCTGTGTCGATCCTAGAAAATACTTTGGGTCGACACATGTAGGTTGGGGTCGACACAAATCGAAATGATCTGTCTCTGAAAAATCAGAGGTCGACACAAATCGCTATGTTGTAACCATTGTAAACTGCTTGTGTCGACCCTAGAAAATACCGTGTGTCGACCCTTGTAAACTGCTTGTGTCGACCCTAGAAAATACCTTGTGTCGACCCTTGTAAACTGCCTATGTCGACTCCAGATTTTCCAGAAACGGATCCTTTCGTTTTGTGTCGACCCCAACTTACATGTGTCGACCCAAGGTATTTGACTTAGTCTTTAAAAAATTTAGTTAACCTAATTCACCCCCGTTCGTCGATTTTTCATGTAACGGGGAGTCGGGGACTTCCAACCCCGATTCGGGTTACAACATAGCGATTAATGTGACGTGAGACTAAGCTAGTAAACTTAGACTTTCTCATTTTTTAAACTTCCAGTTACAACATAATATATCGAATTTTAGACAATTTATAATGATTTTTTTAAGCTCATTTTTTGCTCAATTAGGCTTGGGAGTTGGGCTCGCTCGGCTCGAATAGGCTCAAGGCTTGATAGCTCGCTCGAGCCAAAAATTTTGAGAAAAAGCTCGACAGGCTCGGCTCGAACATGCTCGGCTCGAATAGCTCGGCAGACTCGACGAGCCGACTCGTTTGCCGGCTCTAATTCATATGGACAATGATCTGTCAAGATGGAGCCGTATGCAAATCATACCACAACAAAATATAATACTAAATAAATGAAACCAGATTTTAAAAAATATCACCAAAATGCTCTATCTAAATGGCACTAGGATCGAATCAAGCATCATATAGAACAACCTACGAATGTAACAAGATCATATCTTATAAAATATCCCAAACAAAGTGCTTTAACTAGGAGAGAATACGAGCGAATCAAGTATTTTTAAAGGAATCAATTAATAGACGAGTTATTGCGACGTTAAGTCCTCGTAGTCAAATGCAGAAAATGATTGAAATCACCATAGAAAATGAGAAACCTGAATTCCGTGTTCGAGGCAGTAAAGCTCCCAGCAAGCATTTCCGACCTGAATACCAGCCTGACCAATGTGAATCGAAATGCACTCTCTCATTTTCGAGAAAAGAAAGAAAGAAACTGAAGCGTGGAGGAAGGTCGAAGAAATGGAGGATCGAGAGATCAACGGCGTTTATCAAGACGCCTGTTCAACAAAGATGTTCTACCTACGCTCACAAACAAGAGCTTATTTATAGCGAAAGCCGCTGGGTAAAGAATTCAAATTTCAAAAACCTAACCAAATAAAGATAAACAGAGGGCTTCTAATAACTGTGGTTAGATAGCCGCGGTTAGACATCGGTATGTCGGACAGTCGATGGTCACCGTCTGGAGAGCCTGGCTTTCCTCAATCACCGGTTAACCGCGGTTGAATCACCCGCCCAAATCGAAATCAGTCCGTTGAGAAAAGGGTAATATTACGTGGGTGCCATCCACGATCGCTTCGTTCGCTGTTGAAGTAAAACGGACGGTCTTCGAGGAACGGCAAAATAACAATTCCGCAAAAAAGAGAATTTAATAATTAATTAAATAAAATATATTTTATCTGGGCCTGACTGAAACGCGGTGTAAGTCTGGCCCAAATGAGAATTAAGGCAGTAGCCGGAACTTGCATTTTTCCTGGAGATTCTATTCGTCGTCTTCGCTTTCTTGACTATTTACAGAGCATACGACTGCACCAACAATGGAGAAACAGTATAAAAAGTAAAGAGAATAATTCTTCCATCGCAATACTTCAAGCTTTTTGACATGAAATAAAGAGTCGAACGGTGATGATCGATGACACAGATACTAGCTCTTCGACCTCCTCTAAAACTTGGGGCTAAACTCTGCCTGAGAGAGAGAAGAAGGAAACAAAGGGAAATTTTGTCTGTCTCCCTTTTCCGACATTCCACTTGTTCAATCTGCAAAGGGGCCAAAACAGCCTGCGCTTTGCGCGAGCCGGGAGTGCAGCAGCCGCCGAAAGACCGGACGGAGGTCGTTGGGTCGCGGCTGCCATTGTTGCTTCGGAAACCCACGAACCTGGGCGTTAAGAGAGGTGTATCTTCAGGGTTAAAACTTATCTGAATTTTAGGTAAATAGTGTAATTCCATATGAATTTTAAAAAACTAATTTTAGATTTCTTGATAGTCCGATACGGAAGTACTTATTCTCTTTCGAACGTACTCATTTTCTTTGGAACGTTCAATACAGATGCAGTGACTCCTCTTTAAATGTCCAGACCCCCCAAAAAATGTATACATTCACATATCTCTTCTGTCAGTTTGATATTACACTCTATCCAAATACGTTCAAACTATTGAAGTCTACTCTTAATTAATGGAGAAGCCAACTATATGAATCTCTATACTACGATTCCACTACTATATATGCAACAAGATAGAATTCATCGTCGGAGTTAATATCGACTATCGTCAGAAGATAACTCGAACATACATCATTAAAATAACAATCATCCAGACATATAATTGATCTAGTAAATTCAACGATTGCTCTTATGCATGCGAACATACACATATATATTCGTTCGAACTTAGAAATGACTCATTCACCTGTGTCGTATAACAGTTGGGCTTTGATGTCGATTATGCTTTCAGGGTTAGATCGTAGTAGTTTGTCCTCATATTTCTGAAGAAATTGAAATTGTTATCGCTAAATTTTCCATTCAACCGACGCGCTTCTAGCCGACTTTTAATTACAAAACTCGTGGTTATGACAACATTGTGATCCTTCTATATGGTCTCGATGATAGATGAGACCTCTCACATATGCTGACTCTTGAACCTGTCAATGTAGGTAGCGGTCACTCATCTTGTCGATGTAAGTTCATTTTCTAAGACTCAAGCACAAGTATGACTATCAACTAATATTTTTATTTGAATCATTTTTTCATCGTGCATCTTTGACACATGAAAGCGTCATAAACATCACTTTACCCACACTGCTGTTAGTCGCTTATGATCACTTCTTTTGAAGATGATCTCGTATCCATTTGACATGACATTTTTAGTAATTTTATTTTTCAAATCATTAATAGACTTATATTTTTTTCGAGATAAAACTCACTCTCGGCTACTACAAACAAGCTTAAAACTCCGTTAGCATCATTATCGTCTGAGTCTGGTGGTGTAGTCAAAACTATCATATTTGACCAATCTGATGAAGATTGAATGTCTACCTGATAACTACTATTAAATAGTTAAAAATGAAAGAAATATAGATTGAGTTCAATAACAAGTTTATTTTTGTTTCATTTTCTTCTCTTTTTCGGCACAAACACCACCAAGTTGGAGTTCTTATGCAATTAATTGCATTAGAGGTGGTTCATTTCTCAATGAAGCTAGCCTACGGAAAACCCTAGAAAAAATACATCATTTCCATATCAGAGTGAGACCCAGATGTGGCTTTTTATTCTTTATATAATAGTTTTCCAAATTCATCTCAGATGCTAGAGTTTTAACTATTGTTAGTAAAATACTAAATTTTTTTTGTAAATATTAAATAATTGTGTGTTAAACTTGATTAATAATTTTTTATTTTGTGCCACATGTGTCGTTTGACACTCACTTTTGATCAAATAATTGAATTTCAAGTGTCATGTATTGATTGAAATTCTGAAATTTTAGTTAATTATTTCATTGTGAATTTTTCAAATTTTGTGGGGTCGTGATAAGGTAGAAATAAAAAAAATTGGTTTATTTTATATTTTAATAGAAAATTATCATTTGAAAT
>QAOC01004959.1:36571-82547 GCA_003255005.1 Begonia fuchsioides
TTTTGTGATTTTGGGTAACCCTTCTAGTAGATTGACATTTCTATGCATTTTCAATTGACCATTTTGTAGGATTGATTTTAACCCTAAGAGGAGGGTAATTTGAGTTTATTGGCTTTTTTGTATTTTTATAATTCTAATTTTCTAAGTTATTTATGCCATAAATTCAATAGTAAAGAAAAGAGATACAACCGATCTCTTAGCACGATTCAGCCCAACCTTTACCTACGTCCGCACTCCAAGACCCTACCTTGAAGATAATTTATTTCTTAATCGAAAAAAATTGTAATTAATTTCTAGGTGTCAATCAAAACTTACAATGATTGTTATTTTCAAAGAATGTCACCCTTATTTTGCTTGACTATTAGTTTTTAACGACGTTACTCTTACTTTACAATTTTGTGCTCGGAAAAATAATTTACTTGATAATTTAGTTACGATTTTTTAATTCGCATAATCTCACACTTTGAAAATAAAACTCAAGTGAAAATACACAGAGTGTGAGTGAAAACTTAAGAAATAAATTTCTTTTGAAACCCACATTTCAACTACACTTGACTTTTTAACATTTAAATTCAAAAGACAATAAAATGATTTATGGCGTAAGCAATTGCACATAAAACAATTATCAGGTTTAACAAAGAAGTTCGCATATGACTTATTTTTTCATTTAGACTCGTATCTGATATCTGCCTTATCAAAAGTCATTTTTTGACTACCTAATAACATGTCCAAATTTTTTGACTATTTAATTTATTATTAAAAAATTTAAGGACAATGCTATTTAATCTATTATTTTTCTTTTGTAAATCAATCAATTTATTATCAAAAGAATATCAAAATTAGTATGTTTTTCAACCTAATTGAGATTTTCCTTTTTCAAGACATTAATCTCTTTTCCAAATCAAAACATAAACTATGATGTTTTTTAATCAAATATGTACTCTTCTTTTTCAATTTCTTATATTTAGCTCTAAGGAAATCAAAATTAAAAACTAAATCATTGAACATTTCTAGCAATTCACCATCATTTTCATCCATATCAAAATCACTAGAAGAAATACTTACTTTGATATCATTTGTCATGAGACAAATTTTTCAATTTCAGAGGAGATAACTTCCCCGTTAGCATTCAAATCCTTAACATTTATTTCATTAGATTTTTGATAAATAAATTCAAATAAAAGCCAAATTTCAAAGCATTATTGCACTCTATCAAGTTCATCTTTGCTCATAGCACAATACAATATATTAATTGTTTTTACATTTAGATATATTTCTTTTATCTAAATTTCTAATAGATTTAGGCTTATTAAATTCATTCTCAATTATGTACCAAATATCAAAATCTAAAGCTTAGATAAATATATTTATCCTCGCTTTCCAATATGCATGATCGGTACCGTAAAAACAGTAATTGACTTCTGTGTGTCAATTAAATCTTATAATGACTATTTTTTTCGAAGGATGTCATTCTTACTTTGCTTAACTATTATTTTCAAAGGGTGTCACCTTTACTTTATAATTTTTCGTTCGAAAAAATAAATCACTCGATAACCGAGTTACGATTTTACAATTCGCACAATCTCACACTTTCAAAATAAAACTCAAGTGAAAATACACCAAGTGTGAGTCAAAAATTCATCATCGCTTCCACGTTAATTTTCTCGGGCCAAATTCTTCTCTTATTTGGACTCCCCTTCTTGTATTTATAAATTTGATATTCGGTGAAATTCGTTCGACTTTAACATGTTTCAGTTGACCTAAACTATGTAGTTGTTAAAGGAATAGCCATTGAGTGTTTCTGGTTGACTCATTTGGAATTTCGATCGACCCTTCTAGTGGCTTGACATTTTTAGGTATGTTTAGGAAGTTGTAGTTGACCTAAACATAGATTTTTGTCGACCTAAACTTCAATTTTAGCACATATATTTTCTGAAAAAAACTCAAATAAACTCTTATTCAAACAAATTAAAAGTGTTTAAACACACGTGTTAGAATTATTAAATATTCATATTTAAAAGATATTTTCAATGAAAAATAAATAGTTAAATTCTCATAAAAATAATAAAAAACTTATTTGATACTCTATAAGTCAACACCTTTGTACAGTAAGAGTCGACCCTTTTAGCAAAACTATTTTCCAAAAATAACTCAAACAAACTTTGATTTGAATGAAACTTAAAATGCTTGAACATATATGTTAGAAATATTAAGTACTCATTTTTAAAGAGTATTTCTAATAAAAAATGATTAAGTTCATCATAAAAATAATAAAAAAGTAATTTGATACTCAATAAGTCAGCATAGTACAATGATATCTCTCATGAATGATGTGATTTGCACGTCCATATTTGTCTTATGCAGTAAGTGCGGTTAGTATGTAGATGCTAAATAGAGGAAATTAATTTTTGAGACTTGTTTAGTAAATTCTAACTATTTACGGTGGACTAGTAATATTTGTCTTTATTTTAGAACAACAAAAGACCCCGTATTTGGGTATGTTGATTCTGACTATGTGAGAGATTTTGATAAGAGATCTCTTACGGGATATGTGTCTATATTATCAAAATTAACCTAAGTAGAGGATGAATCAGTTAATGCTAATTTTTTTTTATAATTTTATATTAATATGTCAAGTGAGATATATATAAATTCTAATATCTAGATGTATATATTAATGCACTAAAATTTAACGTACTACTAGAGATAGAGTGAGAGATATGTAAATGATTGTTAATGCATTTCAGTCCAAACTTTACATACGTCTGCGCTCTAAGGTTTTCCCTCGAAGATTCTTCCATTTCACAATATCGAGCATTCTTGATTGGCTTCTAGGTGTCTATCCCACCTTACACTTGACTTTATTTTGTTCTTGGTGTCATGAGAAGATGAAGCACATTAATTTTAGTTATCATTTCACTTGCGAAGTTGTTGCACGTGGTGTCTTTGTCACGAGGAAAATTAATATTCATGATAATCCTGCTGATATTGACTATAGTATTAAATACAATCAAGTTCAAGCATTGTATAAACTTGGTTGGGATTAGTTGTTAATCATGTCCTTGGGGGCTTTGTGAAAGAAGATGTTAATTTCTAGATTAATATTCTGATAGTATATTTTATATAGTAGAATTCATGTTAAGGTAGAGATTATTAGATTCGGTATGACCCAAATTCTAATTGAACAAGGCCAATACGACCTATGTTTTAGATCTCAATAGAATTAGGATTTCATGAGGTATAAATATAATATATTTTAGTTGCAAAACTCATTGTACCAATTTTAATTAATGATTTCTCTCCTCCGCTCGTTATTTTTTCTTTTGTATTTCCAGTTCCACATTTGATTCAACAAATATATTGTGTTTAAAGCAAACGAGGTCATTACCCTAATTGTGCTAGAATACTTAATTTATTGTCCAAATTAGATCTAATGATATCTTCATCAAACTCTTGCAAAACTTTGTACGTTTCATAGTGAGAGCCTTCATTCTACCATTCAACTTTTTTTCCCTCAAACAAGACTACGTGTTCGTGATCCTTTCACACAGTCTGGATAATGGAGGATACACCCCATGTTGGATGACTCTTAATTACGTATGTATATTGATTTGCCATTTTCCCATGAATGCCAATTTTCTATTGTTCTCATATGAATATAACTATAAGCAAAAGTGTTTATTTGGAAGTTAAGCTCATCGTACATCTTTGAAACATGCAACTGTCAAGGACAACCCTCGGTCCACATTGTTGTCAATCATGGAGATCCACTCATTTGAAATCTCAACTCGTAACCATTCTTCAATGATCAATGTTTTATCTGTGATTCGATAGAACTATATCTCTTTTCTAAATACAACTCGGTCATGCTCTCGTACCTACAAAACTAGACATTCCATCCCCACTCCTATGATTATTTAGTAAATTTTATTATTTTTTATGATGAATTTGATTGTTACTATTTTTTATTAGAAATACCATCTAATAATGGTACTTATTATTTCTAACTCATATGTTCAAGCATTCTCAGTCTCAGTCAATATTGATTTTATTTGAACTGATTTTAGAAATTTTTGCTCATTGGTCCGTTTTTGGCAAATTGTTTTTTTTGTATTTCTTGTATTTTCTCTACTACTATTTGCTAGCAAGATTTAGAAGTGGACTTGACCAACTTTGAGTCTAAATTATGATTTCTCTTATATCATTTAAAATCAATGTGCTGGCACGTCGGATTGAGAGGAAAGTAAGTCCTTAATGTATGAAATTTTGAGTAATCTGAATTTCACTTTCATCTCATTTCCAGTTGAAAATTATTCCATGTTACAACTTTGGATTTTTATGCAAGTCATATTGATATTCTCTCAATACATATGCGCCCCACTGACGTGCCCAAAACCATCTGGTTTGGATGACAAGTAACCGGGGGAAAGGTTGGGATCAGGTAGGCGATAAACAGATATTGAACTTGTTTGCAAGAATGGAAGGAAGAGAACAAGTTTAAGAATGAGATTTTTTGGAGAGGTTTATGGGTCAGTTATGCAGAATACCTCAAAATGTGAGGCCTAAAGGCTGAGTTTATTAAGAGCAGTACTCGAACAAATTTGGGGAAAGAAAATGGAAAGAGAAAAGGATATTAAGGAGTTTTAGTGAAAGGGAGACATTCTAGTCTTGAATGGGAGTTAGAGGCTGAAATTGGGTAGATTCAAATAGCCATAATTAGGCTACAAAAAGGAGATTATTGTGAATTTGGTAGCTATTTCTCTCAAAATGAGTCTAGTTTAAGACCCTAGAATTTCGTGGAAATAAATGATAAGATGCAGAAATGTTTGTTTGGATCGAGTGTTTTCACCAAAACGGGAAGAACACAATAAGGATGATGGAAGAAGAGAAAACTTAGATTCCTGTGCAATAAATGTTGATGATGCAATAAAATGACTCCGCTCACGTTCAATGAGGAGAATCAAAAGAAACACTCAACTTACTTTCTCAAATAGCACTCACTAGAGGACGGCTCGTCTTGGCAGAAGGCCTTCTTCTCTTGCCTGTACTGGTTTTGCATTCATAATCTTCAAAGAAGACGGGCTACAAAGTGAATAAACACATTAAGGAGGAAAATTTCTTGAAAATTTTGAAGTGACAAATCATGAAATTCAATTGACAAATGATCCGGGCTTATATTAATTTGCACTCCATCATGATGAACACCAAATAGGATGTTCTTAATTTCAAAAATAGGCAAAACTAGATCATAATCTTCCCAATAAAAGTTTATGAACCCCCAAGAACACTATCAAGCTATGGTCGATGAATCATAGTTGGGTTTCCCCGGAGAGTGTTCTTAGTATATGCGTCATTTGCAAGTTAGAGGAGACAATGTAATGCTGCAAACTTCAGCCCCTGTAATGGACATGAAGGGTAAGTTTTTAGGTCATTTAGCTTCTCATCTACACCCGAGCGAAAATTTCACCTCAACCCCTTGCCATCAATTTAACGGTTTTTGGCACGTCAACCATGCTGTAAAAAAATAGTTGTGACGTACAATTCTCGAGTTTCAGTTTGCTTGTGATGGTTGGGAGTTACGATATTTAAGCAAAGTAGGCCAATTCTCGGTTGCATATTTATTGAGCTACTCTTCTTTTCTAAGGCATCTAACTAATGCCACTGGTCACAATGGGCATCAGCTTCAACTATGTCTAATTTCATTTTGTTTTTATTTAAGAGTAAAAACAAATTTTGAGCATGAAATTTCAGAAAATAGGTCAAATCGGACTTGAATTTTCAAAAAATAAAATTTGGATTCGTCAAACGCATAAATTCTTGCCTCATTCGTCCGAGTGAGACATGATCGGACGAATGAAGCAATAATTTATGTCTAATTCGTCTGATACTTGCCTCACTCGGACACAATTTTTCGTCCAAGTGAGGCATGTTATGCGTCCGATAAGCCCAAAAACTATAAATTCGCACTGTTTTTTCTATTTTTTACATTTCTGAAATCGTAGTTAAACTCTGCCAAAATTTTCATTTTTTTGCAAAAATGAATTTAGTCATGGAAAACGCATTAGAATCGTTGGACATCATCGCAACGATGATGAGAGATCGTCACAGTCCTTGGACGTTGGAGAACGTCCTCGGGTTCCTGATTCGCCGTTGTCAGTAGAAGCACATCTTGGCGAATTTTGTTCCATTGCAAACGAGAGGATGTTTAACGAAGTCTTTTCGGTACTGTCGGTCATACCTGCCAGACCAGTTGTATTTGCAGCATTTGAAGGCTTGAGGATTCAACAGATGACTGTTGACATTGGTTTGGTCAGTATTTTTGAGTTATCAGGCTCATCAGCGGAGCGATTAGTGCGGCTGTTTTACCCGAACCTCATGGTATCTGAGGACAACGGTAATTCAAAGACATTTATGTTTGAGCGAGATGAGGTGATTATACATGAGCACATCAATCGAATTATCGATTATTCAGATGAGTCCGAGGATGAGCAAAGCGAGATGTATTACAACTCCGCTCAGGCCGCACATTGTATTGTGCAGGTGGCCGAATTATCATTTTTTAGACAAATTCGGACGTCGGATAGTCGAACAGATTCTTTGATGAAGCCGAAAGCGAACGAGCTCAACATGATAGCTCGGGTGATCTAGAAGATGATATCTCACACGATTCTTACCAATGACGGACATCACGAGTTGATAATTCATATGGACTTATATATTATGTATTGTCTTTAAGTGGAACTCGATTTAACCCAGAATATTTAATTTTGCGTCATATGAGTGAGATTCATAAAGGGGTTAAGAAAACCTTCAATACGAAGTTTTGATTACAAAACTCATATCCATACTATCTGGTGAGGTGATGAGGGCGCCGTAGGCCCAAGATGCTTTCGATCGTCGTCAACTTGGGAAGATGAGCTTGATAGAGTTGGGCGATACATGGGTCGACAGGAGAGACATAACAGCTGCCCGGATGCACTTGGATCCAGACATTGATCTTCCCTCTAAGGATGATCTGTTTGATTACTCAAATGTTCACTCCTCCTTATGCTGACATGGCAGATCCGTCTATTGGTAGGATATCAGGACCTTTCGCACCTTCTATGAGTCAGATGCCAAGACCTTTCAACCATTCCGTTAGTCAGATGCCACAACCCTCGTACCATGAGCTAATATTGACTTTTATGATGGAGTAGATGTAGCTGTTTCATACCATACAGATGGAGCGAATTGACAGAATGAGGCAATAATTTATGCGTCCGATGAGCCCAAACTTTATTTTTCGAAAAATCAAGCCTGATTTAGCGAATTTTCTAAAAACTCAACCAAAAAATTTGTTTGTAACCTTTAACGGACATCTAATAGCCTATCCTTCAGTTAATTAGTAATTTTGCGCTTAGGCGAGGGACGATTGTAATCTTCCATCTCGCGCTTTTTCTCACCGGCTTCCCGACGCTTTTATCATCCGCCGGAAACGAGAATGTAACCCCAGGTGCGTTGCCGATTCCTCAATCGATGTAGTTGGATCATGTTTAAACATCTTTCCAAGCTAGTTTCAACTGAGAAAGTCACTTCGGTTGCCGTCTTTGGCGGTCCATTGTGGACACGCGATGCGTGGTCCAGTATGATATGGCTTTTTGGACAGCTTTCTGTGAATCATAATTTTGAGAATCCATGGCCGGTAGGTCGTATCGCCTCCCGGTTCATAACCAGCTTCGTCCGTCAGGACCATTCATGGTTTCCGGAATGTTACCTATAAATATCCGCCGTTTCGGTTTATCGATCTCTTGGTGGACACCTGATGCTAGCTCAGCTGTTCAGCGCTGTGTCTTTGAATTCTATGTGGTCAATAACACGATCCAGGGCCCTTGTAGAACTCTGCTTGCCGATCTTACCGTAAGCCTTTGGTTTGGAATTTGATCCTTGATCTATATTTGAAATATGATTATTTTTTGTGTTGGTGACTTTTCCCTCAAATAGCTATTAGTGATTTTCCTAAATATTTAGGGAATAAGATTACCAGATTACAATTGGTGATGAGCACAATGGAGGTATTATTTATTGTTCTTGTAAAAGAGGGTCTCGCTGATGAATTGTTAGTATGTAATATAGCATATCGAATTCATTTTATGAATAAGATTTCTTTTATGTCTTGTCAATCTTCTTAAACTCTAGTCTTAACTGAAATTGTGACGTGAAAGTAAATCCTTCATCGAGTGATGAAATGCTGTATTTTTTCATGTGATAAAGCATTGAGTCATTCACAGATTCCAAATTTGAGTAAATATATTTGTTTTTGTATCTGATAAACTTGGTATATGCAAATGATTGTGAAAATGTTATGAGGTATTTTTGTGAAATTCCACTACAAACTAAGTTGCAGTATTGATTCTCTTTTTCTTGTATGATTTGGTCAAGGAATACTATTTGTGTATGTTACCTCAGATTTATATTTTTCACTCTATAATAAACTATTGTAGTGCCATTTAAAATTTTTATATCTTTCTGTATTTTGTGATTGAATAGTTTATACACAATACCTTTCGTTGTCTTCAAAAAACCTGATGGTAAGAAGGAAAAACCATTGCATATAAATTAGGAATTTGACTATCAACATATTAAATAAAACATGTCGAGTGGCTTGTTTTTTCGAAACAATATTTTCATAGTTGAGAACTTGTTAGTGATACTACCCAATGTGGTTGTTCTACTGAAGGCCATCTAGTTACATATGGCAGAATTTTAATTTTTTGTTGTTTGGGAGTTTGGCCTGGTTGGTGCATACATCCCCTATTTTGATATAAGTGTGCAGTTAACATGTATCCTCCTTTAGGGGAAGGTGATGAGAACAATGTCTTTCCTCCTTCCTTGCTCCTCGTGTAGTGCCTGAAATGTTAGTAAACCAACCCACAAACCCGGCTTCTCCACGGATCTGGCAATAACACTAGATAACTAGGAAATAGTTCATTCATGGAAAAACAGAGTATTAAAACAGACGTATTAAATAGGGTGAGCTCCCCTAACCGCCCATGATTACAAAATAGAAACTAACTTTAACCAACCTGCTCCACTACTAACAAACCTTTCCTTGCCTGCTATAGAATCTTCCGAATCTTCCTTTCTTTGTGATTTCCTGTGCAACATTACTCTCATCCTGAAGAACGACCTTGTCCTCAAGGTCGAAATCGGGAAATTGCTGCCTTATGGTCTCCTCGAGTTCCCATGTCGCCTCATCATCGGGTCTGTCATTCCATCGAATTAGTAGTTGCTGTCCTCCCGATGACATCCTAACTTTTAAAATTGCTGCTGGCCGAGCGTGAAGATGGATAAGTTCTGCTCCCCCGACAACTGGCTCTGTTGATGAAGTGTGATTTCCAACGACCTTCTTGAGTTTGGAGACATGAAATATATGGTGCACCTTAGAGCCTTCTGGAAGTTGAAGTTTGTATGCCACCGCCCCAATCTTGGTGATTATCGGAAAAGGGCCCAAAAATCTGGAGGCGAGTTTCATATTGTCTTTATTTGTCAGGGATTTTTGGCGGTATGGTTGTGCCCTAAGCCAAACAAGCTCGCCGATAGCATAGTTCTTGTCAGTTCTCGACGCATCCGCCATTTTCTTCATTCTATCTTGAGCCCGAACCAAGTTTGCTCGTAATTGTTGAAGAATATCATCTCTATCTTTAAGCAGATTGTCGAGAGAATTGATCGATGTGCCACCTCCGAAGTATCTTATGAGAGAAGGTGGGTCTCTTCCGTAAAGCGCCTTAAACGGGGTCATGCCAATTGCGCTTTGAAAATTGGTATTGTACCAATATTCAGCCCATGATAGCCATTTTGACCACCATTTTGGCTGGTCGGACGTGAAACACCGGAGGTATGCTTCTAGGCAACGGTTAATGACTTCGGTTTGGCCGTCCGTCTGTGGGTGGTATGCCGAGCTCATTTTTAATTGTGTTTGCTGAAGCCGAAAGAGCTCTTTCCAAAATAAACTAGTAAAGACCTTGTCCCGGTCACTAACAATACTTCTTGGCAGCCCGTGTAATTTGATAATTTCTTTGCAAAAAATTTCTGCAATTTGTTTAGCCGTGAAGGGGTGTTTGAGCGGGATAAAGTGAGAAAATTTTGTGAGCCGGTCGACCACCACCATAATCGAGTCATAACCTCCTGATTTTGGCAATCCATCAATAAAATCCATGGAGATGTCTTCCCAAACTAACTCTGGAATAGGTAGCGGTTGGAGAAGGCCTGCAGGATGCGAAGAATCCATCTTATTTTTTTGGCACGTGTGACACTCAGCAACTTCCTTCTGGACATCTCGTGTCAATCCTTTCCAATAAACTTGGGCACTTAGTCGTTTAAAAAATCGCCATACCCCCGAGTGACCTCCAATTGGAGAGTTGTGGAATTCTTTTAGAAGCTTTGATTTAAGACTCGAGGTGGCTGGTATCCAAATTTTTCCCTTGTACAGCAAAATGCCATTGTGAAGCTCATATCTAGGGTCTTTGTTGTTACCTTCCTGCAAGCTTTTCTTGATATTTTGTAACTTTGGGTCAGCTTCGATTTCTGATTTTAACGTTTCCATGTCCAGAAATTCTGGCCCCGATATGAAGTATAACATCTCTTGTTCGGTCCACCCGCCCCGTCTCGATAACGCATCGGCCACTTTATTCTCCTTGCCAGGCTTATAATTGATTTTGAAATCAAATCCGATCAGCTTTACTAACCATTTGGGTTGCTCGGGAGTGGATAACCGCTGCTCCAAAAGATATTTTAATGATTTTTGGTCTGTGTAAATGACAAATGGGGCTCCGAGTAAATACGACCTCCACTTGAGAATTGCCAAAACAAGAGACATGAGCTCTCGTTCATAGACCGATTTTACTCTTGCAGTTATCGATAAACCTTTGCTGTAATATGATATTGGCTGTCCCCTTTGCATCAGTACAGCACCGAGGCCTAAATCTGAGGCATCAACATGCACCTCAAATGGTATGTCAAAATCTGGAAGTGCTAGAATAGGTGTTGCAGCCATCCTTTTTTTAAGATTGTTGAAGGCCATTTCGGCCTCATTATTCCATAGAAATGCTCCTTTTTTCAGAAGATCGGTTAGGGGTCGTGCCAAGCTGCCATATCCCTTTATAAACCTTCGATAATATCCGGTTAATCCCAAGAAACCTCTGACTTCCTTGATAGAATGCGGAGTAGGCCAAGCAAGCATTGCTGTAATTTTTTCTTCATCGGCTGCCACCCCACTAGCTGAAAGTGTATGACCCAAATATTGAATCGTGGTTTGGAAGAATGAACTTTTCTTGTTGTTAACTACAAACTGCTCCTTTTGCAAGACTGTAAGGACAAGCCGCAAATGTGTCAAGTGAGAAGTTGAGTCTCGGCTGTACACTAATATATCATCCATAAAAACAAGCACGAACTTCCTTAGGTAAGGCTTAAATATTTCCGTCATAATAGCCTGAAAGGTTGCCGGGGCATTTTTTAACCCGAAGGGCATGACAAGGAACTCGTAGTGTCCTTCGTGCGTTCGGAAGGCTGTTTTTTCAATGTCTTTAGCTGCCATTCTAACTTGGTGATACCCGCTTTTTAAGTCCAATTTAGAAAAACATGCCGCTCCATATAACTCATCAATAAGTTCTTCAATAATAGGAAAAGGGAACTTGTTGGGAATACTTACTTTGTTCAATTCTCTGTAATCTACACAGAACCTCCATCCACCATCTTTCTTCCTGACCAATAATATCGGACTCGAGAACGGGCTTTGACTTGGTCGAATAAATCCAACAGCGAGCATTTCTTTCACCAATTTCTCTATTTCATTCTTTTGAGAATGAGGATGGCGATAAGGTCGGATATGAGGGGGTGCTGCCCCATCCAACAATCTTATTGTGTGATCTCTGATTCTCCTCGGGGGTAATTTCTGAAGATTTGTAAAAACCGGAGCAAACTCGTGGTATAATGTAGAGACTACTTTTGATATCTCCTCCGAGTGTAAAGGTGGAGGTTCTCTGTTGTTTTCCTTGTCACAAACCTGAACAAAAAAACATTGTTCTCCTTGCAAATAAAGTTTGAGGGTGTTCTTTAGAGAAATACCTTGACGACAGAGAGTAGTCTCCCCGACCAGCGTTATTTGTTTTTTATCGAGAGTGAAACTTATCCACAATTTGTCAAAGTTTGCTTGAAATGTTCCGAGCTTCTTGAGTCAATCCATCCCCAATATTAAGTCGACTCCTGGCATACGAAATGGATAGACATCGACTCTGAAGGGGACTCCCTGCAAGAACAGAGGAATATCTGGGCACAATGAATCAATTTCGGAACAGTACCCATCTCCCACCTTGATCTGTACTCTTCGGATTGCTCTTCTTGTAAGGTTGAGGTCTTGTACCACTTGATCATGGATAAACGAACAACTCGCACCTGAGTCGATTAAAGCTAGAATTTCTCGCTCCCTTATTTGTCCTCGCAGCTTGAAAGAGTTACAACCATCCACTCCTGCTAAGGTTCCTAGCGAGACGGTTTGTTGGATCATCATCAGACCCTCTTCGTGTTCCTCAACAACCAACTCTGGATTTTCCGGCTGAAATACTTGCGTCTCCTCCTCCTCGGGCTCGTCGGATGGATCTAACTCCAGCAACCGCAAATTTCCTTTGCATCGGTGACCCGGCTCCCACTTGTCTCCGCAACGGAAGCAAAGGTTAGCCTCCCTTCTTCGTTGACGCTCCGATTGCGAAACTAGGGCTCGCGATTCTGGCTTCTGATTTAGCAAGACGACTGGCCGATTTTTCTGGCCTATTGAGTGGGTCTCCCTTGGCTGCTGGACTGGATTGCTCCAAGAAGAAGTTGGGTTGGTTCGGTTGTAGAATTGACCCGCATTGGTTCTGTTGGGACCGTGGTTTGCCCCAAGTCTCAGCTCTGTTGGTTTGTAATTCTTACTGTGCAATTTGTTTTCATATGAGAGGGCCAACATAAGGGCTTCGTACACATTTCGTGGCCTCATGATCCGGACATCATCTTGCAAGTCTACTGATAGCCCGTTAAGAAATGCCCCAAGAGTGGTCTCTCTATCCATACCCCGAATTCGGGCCGCTAGGGTCTGAAAATTATCCCCATAATCCTCCACACTTCCGGTTTGCTTAAGGCCCATAAGCTGCTCCTGAACGGACTTGAAGTCTTTCGGCCCGAACCGCTGCCCAAAAGCAATTTTTAATTCTTCCCATTGGATGTTGGGCTCCTCGTCTAAGACCCAAGCATAGTAATCCCATGCTTTACCTATCATGAAATCTGATAAACAAGACCCTCTATCTCCAGCAGGTACTCGGCCCATTCTCAAGAATCTGTCAGCTTTCCGCACCCACGACTCCCAATTCTCCCCGTCGAAAAGCGGAAGTTCTGCCCTCGCAAACTCGGACGGCCTATTCATCGGCGATTCTTCCCGCTCTTGTATGTTGCTGAACACCGGCGACACAGCTCTGGTCTCTCGTCGCCTGTCCGGGAACTCTCGTGTTCTATCCGGAGTTTGATGGTAGGGTACAAATCGCTGTCCGACTCGTTCAGGCGGCTCGTATTGCATCGCTTTCTTTCCTTTTGGGTCTGATGAATTCGTCGTATCTGCATGATTTGCTATAATCGGAGTATAAGCTGTCCTCCAATTTGCCATGTCGGCCATTAGCTCTGGTAACCCTTTCAAATTTTTTTCAATTGTGCCTAGTCGATCCTTGAGGTGGTTCAGTTGCTGCGATTGGTCTTCCAACACCTTTTTCATGTCGGCGATTTCTCTGCTGGCTTCTCCCTCAACTTTGGACGATTGCTTGGCCATTGCAGAAAAAAAATTTTCTTCCCAGAGTGGCTCTGATACCAATGTTGAAGACGATTCTATCTTCTTTTCTTCTCTCCCTGCTGTAACGTATATGACCAGAAAATGTTAACACCAACCCACAAACCCGGCTTTTCCACGGATCTGGCAATAACACTAGATAACCAGGAAATAGTTCATTCATAAAAACAGAGTATTAAAACAGACGTATTAAATAGGGTGAGCTCCCCTAACCGCCCATGATTACAAAATAGAAACTAACTTTAACCAACCTGCTCCACTACTAACAAACCTTTCCTTGCCTGCTATAGAATCTTCCGAATCTTCCTTTCTTTGTGATTTCCTGTGCAACACCGTCTCTATCAATCGAACCATTTCTCTAGCAACAGAGCTGAGCTCATCCACACCTTGAATCTCATAATCCTCAAGCTCGGAATGTGTCACCGCCTTAGAATTATCTTCCACAAGTTGAAACGAGTCTCTCAAAATAAGCTGCAAAGAATGAATTGCATCCATCTCTGGGTTCTCCCAAGGCAAACTTTGACTTTTAACCACTTCTAAGAATGCCTTGAAAGATGAACGAGGATGCATTCTTTGACCATCGTCTTTGTCATCTGGATGATGCTTCGCTCCTCCCCACTTGACCTCTTTCGCAGTATGGGATCTAAACCAGAACAAAAAATCTCTTTTAGTGATATAAGCAACTGCCATTCCACAAACCTCATCACCCAATGATGCTGCTCCAGGGTAGCCAGCATCAGCCAAGCTATCAGTGCTTAATCCTGTCTAATCTGCATGGAAAGCCAACAACCATTCAACAATGTCCCTAATCTGGGATTCAGAAGGGGTCACACCCAATTGGTAATATTTTCCCTGGTAGTAGAGTGCTGCTCCATCACATTTCACAAGATCCATAATACTCGGGCTTTGAGTAACAATTCCAGAGGGCGAATCGCGTAGAAGCATGTCGCATAAGAGGGTTTGAGTCCTCAAAACATGTTTTTCAGAAAGCTGTGAAGCCAATTGCAATTCCATATTCAATTGGAGCCCAAAAGCCTGCATTAGGAACTCACAAGCATAACGTAGTGGGAACGGGATACAGCGCGGGGAAGTGTGATGGCAAACAACAAGGCCCCATAACCTCATCGAGTTCCTTCCAACTGATTCCTCCTCATTGCCATTGATAATAACCGCCATGGCTAACGAGGCAATGGAACCCATATTGGCCATGTATTGGGTGTGACATTTGTGCGAAGCACGAAGTGTGGAACCGACCAAGCACAGAGGCTGCATAAGCCCATCATCCTGGACCACACCAACCGGAGTAGCATGGCAATCTACAATCATTCGGACCCGGTTCTGCTTGAAGAGAAACCGTGATGCTTGAGGTATATCAGTGGCAGGATAGTGCAATCCAATATACGGCTCCAAATCTGGTCTCTTGCTCTCTGCCACAACCTCGCCATGCTCGTCGTCATGAAATTTATACACCATTACTCGGTCGTAACCAGTTAGTTCCTTCACACTTTCAACAACAGTATCACACAAAAGCTTAATATCTCCACCGGGAAGCGCCTGCAACTGAGAAATTGCACGCACAGCTAGCTTCTGTGACTGAACTGCCCCGGCAATGGACAAAGCGGGGTCCTCGGTCCTGCCAGGCTCCAGATCAATAACAATACCTACATCAATCCGATGCAAAATCGCATAAAAGGGCCTGCCTGAATTCTTGGAATGAATCCAAATTGGGTTTAACAAGGTGATCTCTCGAGCCCCAAATGCCTTCTCCAGTAGAAATGAACTCGAGGGTGTGAATAATGCACGAACATCAGTGCCGATTGCTAGAATTTCAGGCTTTTCAAGACTAGGGACTGATTGAAAAGTAAGACCAAGCATTTCTCGGGCATTTTCGCTGTAGGCAATGACTCTAAAAGTGGCCTCATCGACGGCTATCATACACCCAAAGGGCTGAATATGCCCACCCCTCTGAATTCTGGACAAGTAGGCAGTAATTTGTTGCTCTGGGACAGATTGTGTGGTGGTTTTCACAGATTGAGAATAGTCAAAAGACTTACCCGACTCGGCTGACTGCTCAAAGACTGCATGGAGACGAGCGTCAACCGTGAACTGCGAAACGGCTTTCCGAATAGATTCAGTTTGTTGAGCTCTCAAAATAGTCATATTCGTATTCGAGGACTGCGCTTGTTGAATCGAAGACGTTTCTTTGGTTCCCGACGCCATCGCCGCCTAACTCTCGAGCTGCTCCTCTATCGGGCCGAGCACCGGCGGCCTCAGAAAGTGACCAAAACTCCAAAAAGAAAAAATCCCAGAAAAAAAAAGACGAAAAATGCAAAAGATTTAGAGAGTCGGTCAAAATCGAACAAGATATTATTACACACACACTCCAAAGCAACAGATCAATCGGAAAAAAAACGACACTTCTTTCACTGAAGCAAGACGGAGAAAACCACCAAAATTCGCGGTGGTGGGTCGAGTTTTTCAAGAAATCTCCGCCGCCGGCACATGTGGGAAAGAAGGCGAGAGAAAGAGATAGTGAAATGGCGAGTTTGTGTGTTGAGGAGAAGGCCATACGTGGGATGTTTCTCTGCAACTCATTCGAACTACGCACCAACTCAAGAGAAAATGACTCATTTTCAAATGATACAAGATTCGCATTGTCCTTACTATGGCCGTGCACGTGGCATTCTTCGGTCTTCCCATAGACTATCTCGTTCGATCCGGTCCAACTTGGCTATGTTAGGATGATGAACTCTTAACGGTTTCGGGACATTTGAAGCACGGGTTTGGAGGTTAAAAACGGGTTAAATTAGGGAAAACCCTAATTGAAGGTTCACGAGAAAATTTGATCTAACTCGACCCACATGTAGCCCCAACCAAAACCTGCATCACATTGCTCATTTGCTATTTTTTTTTGTATTTTTGTAGATTTTATTCTAACTTTTTAGAATTTAGTTATGGACCCGACCACATTTATCTTAAAACGGATCATTACATCTACGAATCGTGATGTTTAACCATATTGATATGGGCAATTAGGTTAAAGCGACTCTTCATTCGTGACTTTGAAATATACGAGCTTGACGAGGATCAATTTTTTCGACACGGAAAGACGATCAAGATTTCTTCGAATTCGTGGAAGATTTCTCTTTCTCTCTCTCTCTCTCTCTCTCCCCTCCTTTTGGGAACCTCTAAAAAAAGGTTTCTCCAATGTTGCAATGCAAAGTAGTGTGTAAACAATAAAGAAGGTGTTCCTTGATAAGTTTAGATCACAACATTTAGAATACTTATCATTATCATAGCCTAATGCTTGTACGACGAGTATTTTACTAACACGATAATTTACAAAAATATATCTTTTGTTAGTAATATAATCCTAGATATGTTGTGAAGCGAGGTGTCACATATTGATCGAGAAGTATCGGATGATTAGATTGGCGAATTCGAATAAATTGAGCTTGCCCGCGTAAAAAGTGAAGGTGAAGGCCGGAACATGCCAACTACTTTCGTAGTGGTCATGTGGAAATGTAATGTAAGATTAAGCCCGGTTCAATTTGGAGTCAACTTGAACTAAACTGATCGGATTTTGCAACTCACATGAAACCAAACCCCATTTCTCAAAATCGAACTAATTTTTTTAAATAAAATATATTCAATTAAAATTAAAAAAATCATTTTAATTAAGCTTTTATTTTGTAGTTATTGTATGTTTTTGGGTTGAGCTAAAAAGTTCAAAACCGACCCAGTTGGTTTTCTAAAAAAATACTCGAACTAAAGCGATTGGTTCTCGGATTGGTTCGTTTCTGCCCACCCATAAAGTGCGCCTAAAGATAGACAGTTTATCTCAGGTTTAAACTTCTTATCTTATATAATCAAGGTGAATCCTACAAAGATCCAAATATGCCTCAGTATCAGCAATACACGCCCAAAAATCTAACATCTAAACAACCATCTTTGCGAACTATAAATCGAAGAACGAAGAGAGAAAAATACTTGGAAGGTTGGCGTGGAGCTTCTCTCGATGCACTTGCCCTCGTCATTTGGTGTAGAGGACATCCTCCCATGGATGACGGTATAGCGGCTGTTTCAACCTCTTCTGATCAAAAGTATGCCTGCAATATTCAGTTCTCACTTTCATTTCGTGTAAAAAATATAACAAATCGACGTACGAGGATAAGTAATGATTAACTAAAGTTCAACGCGATATCCTAATGTTTCGAGACAAGCTATGATGCACTCGAGGGGTGAAAGCTAGTTCTATCATACCGCCCAACCAAAGAGGCAATTTTTATTTAAAATTGGGAGCAGGTCAGATATTCAAATTTATGCCAGAGGGGGGATTACAGACCTTTGAATTTCTGCTAAATTATTATACTTTTATGTTTATAAATAAATTAATTAGGTGTGTTAATCTTTATGTTTGCGTATTTTATTACAAACTATCTCGATTCCTAACACTATCATGATAATTTCAGTTGGTTAGAATAGGGGATCATTTTCAGTACTTGTAGATAAAATATCATGTAAAAAGAGAATTTATAGGCTTGATCCTACTCACCCAATCAGACCGATGGAGCGGGCCAGCACGAAGAGGCCGTTGAGATAGCCAATCTCAACAATTTCGTCGATTTCTTGCTTGCTGAACATGCCACTACCAGCCAGAAGATCCAAGAAAAGGGACCCGATAGCTCCATCGACGTTAAGGACCAAGTTATTTGCCTTTGAGAGCGTGTAAGTCTCGACTTCGACGGCATATTCCATGTACTTCACGGCTGGGAAGTGAGTACGAGCAAATAGTTGCAATAGCTCCACTCTCTTATCTCTGTTGTCGCCTCTCTTGATCCTTTTATTTCAAATAAAGAAAATGAGAATTTTATAACGCTAGAAAGAGACCCAAAATTTTAATAAAAAATTCATTTGAGGATTTTTTAAATAGGACAAAACATTCAATACCGATGCCCAATCCCCGGAACACGAATGCCTTTCTTTTTCATGCTTTCAACGAACTCATAGGGACTGAGTCCCTGCAAAATAAAAAACGCAATGATTTACGATCTAGTGTCGAAGTAGTAAGGCACTACGTTGTTAAGATTCTAAATTGAATGCATTCTTACCCTGTCATAAGCATCCTTGAAATATCGAGCAGCATCATCAATTGCGCCACCAAATCGGGGACCAATTGTAAGCAGACCTGTTCAGAAGCTTATTAAATTATTTCTCAAACCCGGAAGCTGAAGCAAATGAAGAAGCCATTGAGTAGTAAGAAAGAAAATTAGCCCCAACTATGTACCTGAGACAAGACTGGATACAAGATCCTTTCCAGCCCTCGCAGTTACTATGGTATTGTGAGCTCCAGAGACACAAGGACCATGGTCGGCACAAAGCATGACACAGATCTGTCAAATGATGTTTTTTGCAACTAAAAGTAAGATTAAAGATATGTTTTTTTTTATTTTCATAAATGTTTCAAGATTGGGAAGATATGAAAACAATATTACAAGCAAATAAGCCTTTCGGACATCCCCACCATACACAAAATGGAAGAGAAAAAGTTAAACTCTATAGAAACTTATTGCATTATAGGCCTCGAGAATTAGACATCTACCTCAATAAAATGAGTGCAGTAACGAGGCAGACTTCGTTTGAACCATAAAAGTGAGATAACATCACCAACACCATAACCTTGCTCAACAATTGAAGACATTGGTATTCCAGCATAGCATGGCTCCTCACCTGCAAGCATTTTTTTTTTACAGAATTTAGAGAAAATAAATCCGCAGAATAGTTGGTACCAAGCATAAAATGGATAAGTTAAAAAAAATTGCCTCTATCATCAGAAATGGTGGAAATAATGTGTGTTGGGGCTCGGACTTTCCCACTCTTAATCGCTGAGTTAAGGTCCTCGGGAATTTGTGGCGGCTTTACTTCTTTGATAGGTGTAATCTTCCCCGCTTCCACCTAATTAGAAAATAACAGAACACAAATATATTTCATTATCAATCTGGAAAACCCCAAAGAAATTTCTTTGTTCTTTCATTTTTCACTTTCATGTAATAAAGGCAGGGAAGCTGGGAGAGGAAGATGGATAAGTTAAAAACACAGATAAAAAAACATATCGCGAAAATTATATTACCAGTTTTTCAAATGTTTCTTTGATTGAGGTTTCAAATGCCTCGTATGAGGTGGGAACAATGGCTCCAGCATCCTGCAGGGCTTGATTTTTTGCTTGTGCAGACTCCAACTCACCACCACTTTTTGCTCCCTGGTAGCCAGCGTCAAAATAGAAGATTAAAAATAAAAAACCATGGCTAAGTCAACGCTTAGAGAGACAAAAGGTGAGAAAATACTTACGGCGTGACCAAATTGAACTTCAGATTTAAAAAGTCGAGCACATGTGCCACTAACCCAGGCAACCACTGGTTTGTTCACTTTCCCTTGTTTCAAGGCTTCCACCAAAGAGTACTCATCTCGACCACCAAGTTCTCCGAGCACAACCATCATCTTGACCTGCATTTGGTCAAAAATCTGATCAGTCAAAGAATGCCAAAACTCAAGAAAGCGCAGTAAAGAGACATGTGCATGAAAAATGAAAAACAAAGTAGCTGAGGCAACTAGGGAATATGCATATATCGTCCCAAAATTATTGTATAAATTTACCTGAAAAAATACTAAGATTGAAAAGTAAATAACATAGACATCAAAGGTACAGTAGCTATGCATCATAAACAAGTGTAACAACATTGATGAATTTTGGAAATACAGAAAATCCAACATTAGTGTAAAAAAATTATTCCATAAAGAGAGAAACTCAACCCCATTTACCTGTGGAATGTTGTTAAATCTTAAAATATGATCAGAGAGGGTGGACCCGGGAAACACATCACCTCCAATCGCAATACCTGTTGAAGTCAAAACCATGTATGAACAGCCTAAGATTAGCAATGTAAGAAAGAAATGAAAGAATTCGAAAGACAAATTAGTAGAATCAGCACCTTCATAAATTCCATCTGTTACACGAGCAATCGTGTTGTACATCTCATTAGACATACCACCCTGCAATATGATGTTTGCCACACGTCAGTGCTTAATTATTTTAGCCAACTAATCATTGGGTTATCTTGATTCTTTTTTAAGGGCACATAATTTGAAGTTGACTTTTAAGACCATCAAAGTTCGAGCAAATTTGATTGACCCTCATTCATTTTTATAGAAATATGAGGACAGGAGAAATAGGAAGTTCAAAAATAATACTTACAGATTTTGAGACGAAGCCAACAGATCCAGGTCTATACAACTTGGATTGGATAATATTATCAATTGTTCCAGCCGTGTCACCAATCTTGAATGCACCCGCTTGAATTCCTCCAACAGTAGCTGGGCCAATAACAACCTGCATTTGTGATAGGTATGAAGTTACGGTATTTCAAAACATAGAACCATTTTCAAAGTAACAATTAAAATAGCACTTTTCAAATGCAGGCTTCTGTTGCAGCTCAACTAAATGGAATCCTGACTTACCTTGTTATTTGCCCTAGCAAAGGCAATCAATTGTTTTGCATCAGACTCTGGAACACCTTCAGCAATGATAGCAGCAACTCTGATGGTAGGCTGTTTCAAAGCAGCCATTGACGAAGCAGCGGCACTGAAGAAACAACAGTAAACTAAATGTATGTTAGATTTAATTCAATTGTTATCCAAAATGATGAAATTGCAAAGATTACTTACCTTCGAAACGATGCAAAATTGATGAAGACATCTGCGGTGGGATGTGCGGCACAAGCTGCTTCGATCCTGGAAAATATAGCATAAAAATGTTAAATTCTTTTTCATTTGTCGAAGCTGTTTACTTCCACACGAATATGTAGAGTAAAAATGTCTCTATTATTTACATTTGACCGCATACTAAGAATAACTTTTCCTACATTCCAAAACTATCTTCCACCATAGATTCTTAAACTTGTCCATAATATTAATGATAAGTTTTGTGGTTTTTATTCTTTTGATAGATATAAATTAGAAAATCAAACTAGAATGGTACCCCAATCTTCCTTCTTGGAAAGTAGAAACCTACGAAATCTTTGTAAAATACACTAACTTTATAAAGGAAAAGGAAGAAGAGATAAAAAAGAATATGGCTCACGTTGAATGAACGGGGATGGCAATTTCCTCTTGACCAAAAAATAGTTTCTGAAAACCTTCAGCCCCAGGGGTAATTATTCCGGCAACAGATGGTGTTTCTCGTCCTAAAGTACAAAGAAATAGGATACCAATGAGTACAGATATCTTTGTCTACAAATATAAAAATATATCATTAACACTAGAAGAATCAGAGAGAGAATGTTGCTCACCACAAAGAAAATCAAAATCAAGCATTCGCTGGATTGGAAGTTGCTTGTAGTTGTAGAATAAAGCTTGTGTAGTCCGAGAGAATAGTTGTCCGGTGGCCATGATTTCGACCCAAAGAGACCTGTATACATAGATTAATATCAAAAGTTCACATAATGGAATATTAGGGACCACAAATTCACTGAAATGACCAAAGAACCGGCAAACAAGGATTAGTGGATGAATATTAAGTTAAGACAGGAAATAGAATTAAAATTTACACGAAGAGAAGAAGTGATTGAACATCAGAAAAGGACAAGAAGAGAACTTTCTGAATCCTTAAAAAACACCCTTTTGCTAAAACAGTCTTAATTTCAGAAGAAAGGACAATCGAGAAATGAATGGGTCTGCATTAATTGATTAGCATCAGCTCAGCCGCCATAGAATTAAGGATGCCGAAATTCCATGAAAAAGATGGTAGAGAAAAGCAAAACTACTAATAACCATATGATCTGACACCACTAATCAGATCGCATTCAAACCCCTGACAGAAGAACATGGATAAATGGATCCCAAAACTATAAAGCACAAGACCAGAACCAGTAATCTCATCGTAAAAAAATCATTGGACATCAAAACCAAGTCCACAATTCGATCTCGACCTCACATACACATTCAAAATTTCAAAATAGCTCAAAACATATGCATGGGATCACCATTCCCTTCATAATACATCGAGAAGCGCCGATTTTCCAAACAAAAAGAGAAGAAAAACATCAGATCTCAAACAACACGATTCGCAGTCAACAAAATGAGAATCGAGATCGAGCATGGACGCGATACCTGAAAGCTCGAAAGAATCAGGGAATCCACCGGAGAGAAGAACGGAGGAAACGGAAACGAGGAGCTGGAGAATTGGAGGGTAGAGATGGGAGCTTTATAGAAAAATGGATCGCAAGCTACAACGCCATGGCAGCTACCTCATTGACAAAGAGAGAGAAAGGTGAGATATGCACGTGGTGAAGGTGGTTAGATCACGCCATCACGGTAGTTCTCACAACTATTTTAGAATTCCATAAATAATTATTGTAATAATACTAAATATTTTTTTACAATTTATAATTATATACTATTTACATATAAAAAGTAATTTTACCTCATAATAAATTAATTATTTATAATCTATTACATTTTAATTACTCCGAAGGTTTGGCAAACCGACATGTACCTGCGACTAGGATCATACCATGAAGTTCAGTCAAGTTTGAATTAATTTTGACCGTCAAAATGATCGATTTCATTTTCATTTTTAATTATTTTTAATAAAAAAAAATACACAAGTAGGCTAAATAGTAAATAAAAGGGACCATTCAACAAGTTGACAGTATTGCCCCTGCATCTTCCAATTGGAGTCAAATGGGATTTTTATAGTTCATTCCATTTTATTGAAATTTGACTTAAATTAAATAAGCAAAATTTTACTATTTAATTATAATTTCCTTGTGTTTGTATTTTTATATTTAATTAATTATTATTCGAGCGAGAAGAGCCTTGTCCTAACTCCTACGACTTAATTTGAATACTAATTCTCTAATTTCTAACTAATTAATGTTTTACTATAGTTTTATTTTTTGTTTTTGTAACATGATGTCTTGATACGAGAGCATTGACGAGATGGATTGGTTCTCTATGAAACGAATTGTTTAGAAGGTTTGACTTGAGAAACCGGATAGAATGTACACTCCGTTTCAAATGCTTCACACTCATCGTAGTTGACTTTTCATGTCACTACGAGAAGTTATTCGCTCGATTTTACACGAATAAAGGTTTATTTCACAGATTATGTGAATACTATTATTCGCTCTGAGCTACTCAAAATACATTATGTTATATTAATAGTGTAACGTCTTTCAATGCTCCAAACATAATATTGTTTGTTTTGGGTCAACGTCGTCCTCACGAATTTGTTATTGGTTTACAGTCCAAAATGCATTGTACTGGTACGATATAGAACACTATCTATATATAGTATAAACATCATTTTTTTCAAGTGATGTGAGATTGCATCATCCTCAGATTCATCATCTAGGCCATCACAGTTTGTTAGTGTGAAAAACTCGTTTATGAATTATCTCTAGTTTGAACTCTAACGATGTGCAATTGGACATCTCCTCTGCCATCGTGACAGTCATAGCAGTTCAAGATAAAATAAATTGTTAATTACAAAACTAGAGTACATGTAGTTTCAACAAAATGAAATAATATTGACTTGAACATGCATTTCAGTAAACGATCACCAGTTATCTGCCAATATTTCAAACTTAGCATCAGTGTGCGAGGTAACACTTAAATGCTTCAAACTTAGCATCAGTGTGCGATCTATTTCAAGGTTCGTATTTGAAACGAAAAATGTGAATTAGGATGCATTTGAGTGGATTAGTTTAACTGTAATCTTTGAAATTAAATCATAGATAGCACAAATTACTGAATCTTCTGAAATAAATATGCAAAAAATTCAAACCCTAGACAGTAATCATCTGTGTCATCTTTCTTCTTATTCAGCTCAAACAGTTGAAGATACAAAAAAAAGTCCTTTGCAGAGAAAAACTGCAAATAATTTCATGTCAACAGCTCAGCAGTATTAGCTACGATGGAGGTTAAAAAATAAATAGAAAAATCACTCCAAACTAAATAAGCAATAATGCAAAAAAGAAAAATACCTTCATATCTCTAGATGTGGATGGGCTTGTCATAGGTAGCCATGGCAGCTTCCTTCAATGCCTCGCTCATGGTGGGATGAGCATGGCAAACCCTGGCAATGTCTTCGCTCGAGGCATCGTACTGCAACGCCAAGGCTGCCTCGTGGATTAGCTCCCCGGCATTGGGTGCCATTATGTGCACTCCGAGAATCTTGTCGGTCTCCTCTTCGGCCAGTATTTTAACCACACCTTCGGCATCATCTATGGCCTTTGCCCGACTGTTTGCTAAGAACGGGAATTTTCCCACTCGATATGCGACCCCGAGTGCCTTCACTTGCTCCTCCGTCTTCCCCACGGATGCAACTTCTGGGTGCGTATATACCACACCCGGCACTTTGTCATAGTCCACATGGCCTGGCGATAAAAGACCTCGTTATGCAGTAATAAATCCGGAAATTTAGTGGCAAAATGTTCAAATACTCTTTCACTGTTAGCCTGAATCTTTGAGATTGAAATTTGATCCCAGAAAGAGGGGAGAGTTCTTGCTTAAGTGGGGTTTTATGAACAGATGGAGAATCAAAACCTATTTAAATGTACTTGCAATTCTATTTTTTCTTGAAAAAGGAAGCTCATCTTTCAAAGTCATTCCCCTTGACATCAATTATTCTAGATTTCAATCTTCCCTAACATCATATGTAGAGAAGGAAATATAATCACAAAATTACAAACAAACCTGTTTTGCCTGCAATGAACTCGACACAAGCAACTCCATCTTCCTCTGCCTTGTGAGCCAGCATTGGACCCGGAATTACATCTCCAATTGCATAGACACCACTCACATTTGTGGAGAATCTTTCATTTACCAAAATGCGCCCTGCCTTGTCCGTTTCTATGCCTAGTTTTTCCAGCCCTAGACCAGCTGTGAACGGTATCCTACCAGCAGATACGAGAACAACATCTGCCTCGACTGTTGTTTGATCACCACCACTTGCCGGTTCAAGGGTAAGTTTCACACCATCTCCACTAGTATCAACTCCCACTACCTTAGTTTTGAGGATGAACTTCATACCTTGTTTCTCAAGGGAGCGCTGGAATTGCTTCCGGACTTCTGAATCCATGGTGGGAACAATATCCGGACCAAACTCAACAACAACTATTTCCGATCCAAGTCGGCCCCAAACTGAGCCCATCTCTAGTCCAATGTAGCCAGCACCAATGACCACGAGTTTCTTAGGTATGGTTGATAAAGCTAAAGCTCCGGTAGATGATACGATTCTTTTCTCGTCAATGGTAATACCAGGTAAGGATTTGATGTCAGAACCAGTGGCAATTATAATGTTCTTCCCTCTCACAATGATTTCCCCACCATCTGGGGTGTCAACAGAAATTTCTGAGGAAGAGATGAGCTTACCATAACCTTTTACGTAGTTCACCTTGTTCTTCTTGAATAGTCCTTCAATACCTCGAGTAAGATTGCTCACTGCTTTATCCTTTTGAGCCAACATTGCAGGTAGATCAACCTCGACGGAAGAAAACTTCACTCCATGGTGGGCAAAGGAATGCTTGGCTTCGTAGTACATATGGGAGGAATGAAGGAGAGCCTAAATAAACAAATAAATACTAAGAAATAACAAGGAGACATTAATTGTAAAGATAGATAATGGGATAACCCACGAAAAAAATGCTCTAATCCTTTATACCAAAGTAACAATGGTGTTCTTTAAATCAACTTAAGATTAATCGTCAATAGCTTTTTAATTGTCATATTAAAATGTGTTTAGAAAAACTTATTTAACCCATATGTTTTGACAAAATAAGGTTAGAAATCAAGTAATTTTCTAAATAAGCTGAACAAATTTCAAATCTTTATTCTGTCCCCTTTCTCGCATAATATTTACTAAAGCAGATCATAAAAAAGAAGAAGAAAATACTTGAGTGAGAACAAGAGACATATGGAAGGTTCACACATCGAATCCAAATTCAATTCCATAAAAACTTAAAACATCAGATCCAAAGTAAACTTAAGCTTAGGTAAGCTTAAAAATATACTTGAACCAACACAAAATTTCAACAATGACGATGACAGTGCCTCGTTACACAGCTGAATTGAAATAATCTAAATGGTCCAGTATCAGTTATTTGAAGGCATGTGAGTGGATTCTTTCCAACCTAACCGATTTCTAAAGGTGAGTTCCGTGATGAAATTGTTACTTTACTCAAGCAAAGAAATGATATATGCTAAAATCAAACAAATCCCTAGAAAAAACCAAAATTCAATGATTAAAAAGCATAAAACAAAGAAAGCAGATTATGAGAGGAAGTAAATAGAAGAGAAATTACCTTGGAAGGGATGCAGCCAACATTAAGGCAAGTTCCACCAAGAGCGCCACGCTTCTCAATACATGTGGTCTTGAGACCAAGCTGAGCGGCTTTAATGGCGGCCACGTAGCCGCCTGGTCCACCGCCGACAACAACGACGTCGTTCTCCTCGGATCCCGACGAAGCAAATCCCCTGCGGGCGGAGGTCAAGGACAGCGAATACCTGAGAACGCCGGAGCAAGAATCAGAGAAGTTTCCGGAGAGAAGAAAGGTCTTCCGTCTAACAAAGTTTGCCATGGCCATCGCAGGGCAATGAAGTAGAGAAAATGGATCAAAAATTCACAATCGAGAAGAACGCAGCGCTGTTGAGTTTTGGGTTGGCTGCTTGTCGCCTAAGCATATATATTTTTTATTTTTTATTTTTATTTTATTTAACAATAATTTCAGTAAAAAATTACTAATTATCAATAATTAATACACCTTAAAACTTTAATTCTATTTAATTCATAAATTAAAATTCAAAATTAATATTTTTAAATAACACCTATGAAATTCTAATTATCAATAATTAATACTTAAAAAATATGAACATTTTTCCATTGATACTTTTAATTTCAGTTTTATCAATAGTCACTTTAACGTCAATTTTTTTACTATCGAGCTACGGTGGGCACGAGTCAGTCCGACCCAGTTTTATTCTGAAATAAAATCAAAACCAACACTCACAGTTTTAAATTTTTGGAATCGACACTGGAACTAACGATTCCAGATCCATTCCAGTTTAAATCCGATTTTATTTTATATTAAAAAAATTAAAATATAACGATAAATATATTTTTTTTTATCATATTTAAATAATATTTTAAGTAATTAAGTAGATGTATAACTAATTTTATGATTTTTATCGAATTTTATTAGAACTTATGTCAGATTTTATTTGATTTTAGAATTTTTTTGACTCACGGTCCCGATTCTGATTTCACAGTTTTTTACTTTCAAAGACCGGCACTGGCCCATAAATCACAATTTTTTAAAAGTTAAAATCAAGACCAGATTAAAACCGACGATTCCAATCTAATTTACGATTTTGGTCCGCTTTTGCCCACCCCTGTATCAAGCCCTCTATTTCTGAATTACTTTCGAATTATTAAGGCTTATTCTATGGCTTTCGATTGAGATGATTGATAGCAAGAGAGCGTACATAAACATAGTAACTCAAGCGCCGATTTTATCGACTCCCTAAGGTCTCGAGATAATTTGGATCAACAAATCATGTGAATTTCAAAGGTTTATTCCAGATCAAGATCAAGATTTAAAATCTCATGGATCAAGAACAGCTACTAATCCATTGCTCCCCAAACAAAAACACTTGATCCATTCTATTATTCCTAATCTCAAAATCTAAAATCACTTTACATAAGTAAATTGACTTACAAATTATATATACCTGAATTTGTAGAGGGGAAGTTGGATTCAGTCACTCATATCATCGTCGTAGAACTCAAGCTCCGGAGAACTATCCGTGCCGGCACCGGCATTCGTCGCATTGCCGCCGTTCAGTGTCCCTACATCGACCAAAGCTCTGTACTCTAAGCATCCCCGGCTTCCCTCTCCTTCTCCGCTTTCATCTTCATAATCAGCTAATTCACTCTCCAAGAGATCGACTCGCTCCATTTCTTCGAGAATTTCCTACACGATTAAATAAAGATCGACCGGGTATCTTTAGTGTTCAAACTATCGACCACATCGAATTCGAAAACGACTATGATAAACAGGAAAATGCCATATTGAAGTATCTAATCATATAACAACCAGGGAAATATCTTCTTGTTCATGCATTGCTTGCTAAGATATGAGAGATGCTAAAAGCATACCTCATTTTCATGCATTGCTTGCTTTTCTGTTGGAACAATCCAGTCATCTAGCAAACACTCTAAAAGAGTACTGTCGAGAGAGATCGAATGACTCGAATTCTTTCTCAATCGCTGTTCTCTTAGTCTCAGGTTATAATGGACATAGGTTAGGTCATTAAATTCTCGATGAGCTAGAAGATTATGTCTTCGAGTGTGAATTTGGTCGAATAGACTCCATTTTTGCTCGTAACTGCAAGATGTGCACGTCTGGCTCAGCACCCGGACAGCTATTCTCTGCAGCTCTAAGCAACTTATTCCATGCTGTTGCCACCAAGCAGCTAGTACGATAAAGGGTTGAAACTAATAAATCATGCATCAATGCCCGATTAATGTTTTTTTATGGGAATTACTGTATCAAGAGTGTTAATTGCAGAATGATTTTTTTACCAGGATCAAGATCTGTTCTTGTGCTTACAGCCAACTCTGTCCCAAAATCAGCTTTTGCCGAATTATAATCAGAAATCTGGGATATCACAACGATGAATTAAAAAGGGGAAACACGACCAAAGTACGAGAAGTAAACTAAATCTCTTGGGTTGCTTAGCTCCGTCCAGAAAAAAATGTATTTTCACATAAATCTTTGAATTTGTAGGATATTTATAATTTTTTTCTCAGCTAATCGGGCTTATAGGTTCCAATATCCTAAAAACTACCTTTTTAATATAGTTCTTTCTAATGTGAAGGAGACGACTTTGTTGGTTTAAGTGGAGTTCTCTTCTCGTGGTATTCTTGTAATATTACGTTTTTAAAACTTCAGCAAGATTCACCTGCATCGAAGCAGAAATCCTTTTGGTATTGTCTGGCTCCATCCGAACTATACATTCGTTGAGTCCTCGTACCACCTCAGAATGCTGTGTAGACAGAAAAAAAATCCAAAAAAGACAGAAAAAAGTCAAGCTCTGTTCGAAAAATGAACAATCACAATTTTCTCTTACCGCCATAAAATCGGGACGATATCTGAGTGATGGATTTAAGAAGTAAGCAGCCACGTATAAAGGATGACAGAATAATGAATTCCAGTGATTGTCTATAACATTCCAGAATGAACCATATTTGCGTGGGTCATCTCCATGAATAGATTTGATTGCAATCTTTGCTCTGCACATATCATTATATAAAGATGATATCAACAAGCCTTTGTCACTGTCCACCTTTTGAAGTATCTCCAATATAGGATCTACGGATTTCCTCACACTTTGAACTTTCTTCCAAAATGTAGCGTTCAAGACAATCTTTTCCACTTCTCTTCCCTCGTCAAATTTGGAATAGGAACACGAAACCCATTTGTTTGATAAGAACATTCTTTTAAGACTATTTCTATGGTCCAGCAAGCTCAACAAAGTAGCAAAGCTTGAAGCACATCTCGTGACAGCTGGTCTCAAAAGTTCTTGACCCTGAGTGAAATCATTCTTCATGACATTTAACAACCAGTTATGATTGTAAATAAACTTTGTTATTTTTTGACCCTTCTCCATGCACTCTTCCACTAATCTTATCTTAAAAAAGTCTTCAAGCATGCGATCGATAGAATAAACAGCACATGGTGTCCAGAATAAATGTCGTCTCTTGTCCTCGAGCATCTTCCCAACAACTTTAAAAATGGGAGTATTCTCTGTAATCACCTATGACAACAATGAGAGAAAGGCAATAACAATGAACTTCTAAGTTCAGACAGATGACTAATTGGACTTAAATAACATCAATAACAAAATAGAGCAAAGTACCTGCACCACATTTTCCTGGCCTATCTGTTCCACCACTTTGTCCAGAAGTTTAAACAAGTTTGAAGCATCTTCTATTGCATCAGTTGCATCAACTGAGGAAACAAAGTACATACCATGAGCACAGGACACCGAAAAATTAATTAATGTCTTGCCTTCTGAATTTTTCCATCGGTCTGTCCTGATAGAACAACCAGTGACCGCCCAAGATGCACGATACTCGGTCAGGTGATTCTTTATGGTCGAAACTTCATTCAGCAGATAGGGACCAGATATTTGTGGACCGGCAGGACCTATTAAGCCTGGTCCATGCTGACCAACTAAGTCCAGCATCTTCTGAAAGTATACAGAGTTTGCTGCCTGCAACGGAACTCCTGCATAATAAAAGAATTTGCAAATTGCAGACAGAACTTCAGTCCTAGATTTTTTATTTGACACATTTTTTCTCCCTATGTGTTTGTACAGTTGATCATTCTGTCTTTTTGCAGATCTCAAAAAAACAGAATCCAATCTGGACCTTTTCAGCACTACCTCTGAACCACCACTGGAAGACATGCCTCTGAAAGTATTTTGCATATCTTCTCTCAAACTTCTATCACCTTCAGTCAGTCTAAGATTGCTTGAATTGAATGCTACATCTTCTTCTTGCTCATTCATTTCATCTTCATAATCAGAAGACATGTAAAAACTCGATATATCTTTAGAATCAGGTCGTCTGAGTCTTCTCCCAGTTCGGTGCCATTTCATATTCTCTTTGATCTTGAGATACACATCTTCTGGTGCATGCTTGCAAGGAGCTACTTCACCAGGAATTCTAGCTAGATGTTGTTTAAAGCGATTAATACCTCCACTCACAATCTTTTCACAATAATTGCACTTAACCTTTTTCTTCCTTTCATCCTGAGCAACACCATGTTCCCAACCTGGGTCAACAAATCCCAATGACCGAATGGAAGTCAAGTTTGGAGAGAAACTCCTACCAACCATTACTTGCTTTCCTTTGCTTCTACGCCCATCATGTTTCACCTCTTTCTCATCATTATTTGCATAGAAATTTAGATATGCTTGACCAGTAGCTTTAATTTCCCTCGATCTTTTATTGGAAGAAGAACCTTCCAGATTTTCTCTAATTCTCAAATATACTTCTTCTGGTGCCTTATCACAGTAAGTAACTTCTCCAGAAACTCGAGCCAAATGTTGTTTTAATCTATATATCCCACCACTGACAATCTTTCCACAGTAATTACATTTTACTTTCTTCTTTCTCTCATCTTGAGCAACACCATGCTCCCAACCAGGGTCGACAGATCCAGAAGAACGAACTGGAGCCATAATTTCAACCATTCAAGATTATTTCAACCTGCTCCTATCTCCGTCTGTTTTTGCACCACATCTGATCAAATGTTTGTAGAACAACAAAACTACTCCAACCACGATTCAATAACAAAAGTTAAAAATTTTCCACTATTTACAGGAAAAGGCTACTGCTTTGCAGGCTGTAAGATATCAGAAAGGTGCACATTTGATGATAGTCAAACGAACATCAATAGTTTAACTGTATTGGTTAAAAACTTGAAGACACATTTTTTTAAATGACGTGAATTGACTCAAAAGATTATTGAAGATATGAACATTTCTGCAGGGAGAAATTGATTCTCAAATTGTTTCCATTGTTGATATTCATCGTACAAATAAGAAAACTTGCATTATCAGAGGAAAATTCTTGATAGACTCCAAGAAACAATTTCATAAAATTGCAGCAATGTAGAAACTGTTCTTTCAATCATTTATAAGTAAATGCTACATAGTTGAGTGTACCTGATACGGAATCTTTCTGTCTTTTGGCAACACTATAGGACCAAACGTCATGACTTTTCAAATATTAACGCGAAGTGTCCCAAGCCATTTGAAATTAATTAACATCCGTATGAAGAATGCACTAAAATTTATACAATCCACAGCTTCAAAGAAGAAACTGAGTAGAATAGTCTCAGAAAGCTGCACTTGATTAACCAGAAGAAATTTTGAAGCGCAAATGTTCAAAATAAAGCAGACAAATTATTCAATAGGAGAGAAATGATCATCTAAGCACAGAAACCATAAATTGCAATTCAATCAATTGAAAATCACCAAGTAAAGTACCGGAAACTGAAATTACACGGCTGACGTGATTACAATGTAGGAAATTCCGAAAATTAAAGAAGAACATCAAATTAAGCTTGTCATGCGACCTTCAACGCATTCGAAAATGGAAAAATCGGGAAAGAATTTCAGTTTTCTGACACTGTTAAGCATGGGAAAAGAGAAGAAACCGTTGAGAGTTTCGAAGAAGACGAAGCTTGAATCGTTCATGGAATCGCGAGTCGCGGGTGCTAATCGCCGGGTGAGATGGGGTCAACTCGAGTAGTCGAGTTTAGGGTTCTCTACCAAAGCAAAATAGAAGTAATAGTAAGTAATTTAATTTTAATACCTTATATTTTACTAGGATTGAAATTATTTTAATTACATTATTTTATTACATTAATATGGCTATAAAATTATGTATTTGCAATTTATTCAATTAATTATATTTTAATTTTATTAATCATTGTTAACCATGAATATTTTAAGAGAGTAATATAATTTATAAAATTAAGTTTTATTATATCAATTACATTGTTGACAAATAAATTAATATTTAAAAATAATATAGCAAATATATTATTTATTTAAAAAGGTTTCCAAAATAAAATGTGTATATTTCATGAAATTAATCAAAATGTGAGTAAAATAAAAAAATATTTATTTTATTATTACAAAATCCACTTAAATGCAATTAATATAATAAATTATTATAAATAATTATTTAACATTTTAATTAAATTATTCATATAGTACCGGACTAGTTACCAATAGTCATTGCAAGAACATTCTCCTCCAACAAAATGGTGGAATCGATTTCTATCCCTCACAATAATTTCTCGATTGTACAACTTCGAGATGAACTTGGTAGCTTCGTGACAGTCGGTGCAAACCCGCAAATTCTTTGTGATTCTCAGTGTCTCCCCGGCCTTCGTCTTCAACAAACCGTACCCGATTGCCAATTTCTCGCTATGGTAGTTTAAAGGATTTTCTTCTTCGTTTTCTTCGATATTTTGCATCGACCCATTAGTCTTCGGGATGTAGCCGATCTTCTCGATACACTCCAACATCTCATTCACTTTTTCGTATATCTCTTGAGTGGACGGGTGCCCTCTCCCCCCGGCAATGAATTCGTTTACTTTGCCTTTGATTTCGATCATCGAGAATCCCGGAGTTTTCTTCACTTTTCGATCGTTCATCAGCTTTCTAACTCTTGCCACGTCTTCCCATCGACCGAAATCTGCGTACAAGTTTGCTAGTAAAATGTATCGGCCGCTATTTTTTGGCTCGAGTTCGATTACTTGGCTCCCAATCGCCTCCCCCAACTCGATGTTTTTGTGAATTCTACACGCTCCGAAAAGAGCGCCAAGAACCCTTGCATCGGGACTCATCGGCATCATAGCTATCGTACTCTTTGCTTCCTCAAGCTTTCCGGCTCGTCCGAGCATATCCACTACACATCCATAATGCTCTCTTTTCGGCTCGACGCCATGGATTTCGACAAAGTATCGAAAATAATATCGCCCCTCTTCGATCAATCCCGAGTGAGCACATGCACTCAAGACATTCAACATCGTTATGTTGTCCGGGGTTATCGTCTTTTTCTCCATTTCTTTGAAAAGTTCAATGGCCTCCCGACCTTTACCGTGCATCGCTAATCCTCCGATCATGCAATTCCACGACGATATCCCCTTTTCCGCAAATCGATTGAAATATTCGAGAGCCTTTTCGATGCACCCACATTTGCAGTACATGTCGATAATTGTGGTTGCTAATTTCGAGTCCACTTCCATCCCGCTCTTCTCTATGAATCGATGTATCGACTTTCCTTGCTCGAGAGCTCCCAATCCCGTACAAGCCGATAAAATGCTAGCCGCTACGAACTTATCCAACAAAATCCCTTCTTTTCTCATCCTCTCGAGCAGTTTGAACGCCTCTTGATATCGATTATTTTGGACAAAACAAGCGATCATCGCATTCCAAGAAGCCGAGCTATGACACTCCTGAGTCGAATTGAAAATTTCTAAAGCATCGTCCACGCTCCCCAGCCGAGAGTAACCCGAAATCAATGTGGTCCACGCTACGGGATCCCAGACGAGCATTTTGTCGAACATCTTTTGCGCATCCTCTAATTTTCCAAAATTCACATACATATGAATCAGATTGTTCCGACAAAAACTATCTTCCCCAAATCCAAATTTCAAAACATGAGTATGAATTTGCTTGCCTTCTTCAATGGCGTTACCCGTGGAACAGGCTCTAATAACAGAAGGAAATGTAAATCGATTGGGAAAAACGGAGTGTACGAGCATCTGCAAATAGACAGAAAAACAACCTCTGGACATTTCCCTCTTCAAGTAGCCTCTCATTAATGTATTATAAATGAACGCATCTGGTTCCGGTATCGCATCGAACACTCGGAGCGCATAATTCAAGTCGCCATTCTCGTCTACCGAGCAGAACTTAACAACGCGCCCAATGGAATCATTGTCAGTTGAGTGGCCAAGACGGATGATCTGCGAGTGAAATTGCTTGAGCTCGGCCATATTCGAACATGGCGGAAGGTCAGGAAGCGGCGAAGACAGGGAATTTGAAGCCGAAAGAAGGGTTGGATGGAGTGGATGAAGCGAAGCCATTTCCTGCCACTACGATCGATTCATGAGAGAATTTTCAATCTCATTCCATAAGAGGCCGTAGCTACTTTAGAAGTCGGGAATTGGGGAAGAATGATCGAGTCTTCGCGGCGGAGTTATGTCGATGAAGGCTGAGTTTTCTGCTCGAGCCGGAGGTGGTTATCTTCAAATCCGACCGCAAAGCCATACCAGTTCAGTTTGGATTGAGCTTTGGATTTTCTTCTTGTCTACTAAAATATGTTATTTTTGCGCTAATTAATTTATCTGTAGGAAAATAACTAATTAAATAATCATTTATGTATTAATTAAAAAAAATTAAATTTGAGTAAGAATTTTAAATAACTTTGTCAATTTAGACCTGAGTTTTAGAAAATAAATTTTGAGCTTCCCGACGCAAGTTTCGTCCGAGTGAGGGTTGAATTTTGTCTCTCTAACGCAACTTGTCTCACTCGCATGCAACCTGATTCACTCGAACGCAACTTGCTTTACTCGGATGCAACACTTTGATGCAATTTGCGTATGGACCAAATTTTTTTAATTTTTAATTTTTAATTAATTTGACTAATCAAATCTTATCGGAATGACTTGAAATTTTTACTACACATTCACAACAATAAAAGACACTAATCTGAAAGTTTTTTAAAAAAATTCAACAACTGTACGATTTACTATAATTTTTTTAATACATAAATAAAAAAATTTCGTCAAAATTACATATAATAATAAAAAGTCTTAAATTTTTGTCACACATTTACAGAACTGCAGGACAATACGCTACAAAATTTCATGAATTTCCAATAATTATACGATCTACTATAATTTAACGTAGTGTTTAATCATTTGTTCCAAGTTCTTCAAGCCACGATAGATGGTACATTATAGTTTTATAATGTATTGTATTTTATATGGTAGGTACGATGATTCATAACTTCAACACTTAAAAAAAGATTATATTTTTAAAAAATAAAAAATAAGAAATTGATGTTCATCTTTTTGGGAAGCTCCACCTGAAAATTGGAGTGATCGAAGGTTGGTATCAATTTGCTCGTATTAGATTTAGCTCATCGCCAATAATATGATATTGTTCGTAATGGTCTGACTCATCAAGTAAAAGTATATAAATATGCATGGATCGAACGAGTAAAATTACCGTGATGTAAGTAAATTAGTCAATTTTTATGATCACATACTTGGAACAACTAAATATGCTATTTTTACGTTCATTTTTTCACGATCAAAAGCTTGTACCGTAGATGGGTAAATTCGATGTAGAGACATTGGAGATTTACTGCAGTGAAATTAGTCATTTTAGCTACACATCGATAAATTGACTGCAATTAAACTATCTTCAACCAAAGCTTAAATAATACATGGTTTTAATCTCGAGTTTCGATAGCCCTATAATACAACAGCGAATCGATATTCGGAGCCATTTCGCACTTATTACATGCACAAGAGATTTCAGTCACAAGAAGGATCATAGTTTTTTGAAGTAACCCTAAAAACAAAACCGAAATCTCAGCTGTCTTCATTGTCGATAGCATGTCCGTTTGGCTGCGGTTTGTAATAAGAATGTGAATCATGGGCTAGGTTCTGCGGCAAAAAAGAGGCAAATGAGAGCCTAAAAACGCCAATATTACCGACTCGGAAAACACAAATCGAACGAAAAAATGATACCTGTTCTTGGGAGCGGAAATACATGAATGGCGTATAATGCAAGAAATTTGAGACCCTCGAAGTGTATATGTCGGCATACCTAGAGCGAAAAAACGGATCTAATTATAAGATGATAATGGAATTGAACTCCTATATTTGCTGCTGTTGAAAAAAGATGAAACAAAGAAGCACATACTTTTCAATCTGCCTCATCAAATGGCTTTTATCCCAGAGACCTGCACGTGAAAGAAATCCCCACCTGATGCAAAATGAGTTAGACATCAATAGAGCTCAAAGGTGTCAAATGGGATTGGAAGCAAAGCTCATCCAGGTAAATAATTCTTATTTACATAAATAATTGTTATTTTCATGAGATTAAGTAACAGATTAGCCGAGTTGTGTTGTCTTAATTTTTGCATAAATAGTTCTTTCCCATCCTGTTTCTTATTGCTGAAAAATCAAACTATTAGACAATAAACATATGCCAAGTGAATGGGAAAGAATTGTTAGTTTACCATTTAACTTCACACTTTAAATTCTATCTTCTTCCGTGATGTTCAATAATTTGTATGACTAATTATAATTTATCTTAATTGTTACACAAATTACAGCTGTTACGCCAAGCAGTAAAACTTAAATAGTAAAATTATAAAGTAAGCCTAACATTACCCATTTAGATATATAATAATTAAGTTGAGATTATTTCAATATCATTAATGAATGGCTACAATGATTGTGATGTAGTGCTTCCGAAGAACATAGTAGATAATCAAAGGTGATATATTGGAAACACCATACTTATCGGCAACAAATTATTAAGTAGAAATAGAGCTTAAATGCTACGATAAACAAAAACTTGTTTTTGGATCGTGTCTTACCTTTTGTTGAAGTGCTCACCATCTCTTTCCAGCATGGGACCAATTTTCTCATCAAGTCTTTGCATAACTATCAGCAGCTTTTGCATCCTTTCTGTAAGTTCCTCATCATCCATGTTGGTTGCTGAGAGTGTCTAGCAGTCAAAACAAAACATTCTATGAATTTTCCAAAACAGCATAGGACCACACAAAAATAAATCCAAGCAAATGAATTTCTCGGATTAAAACAAAACTGAGTTGGAATCATCATCAAAATCAAGAAAACAAATAATCTTATATGTATTTCAAATTACTCATTGATAACCAATGATATAATATCATTATAATACTGCTTCTGTTTTTACTCATCAGTCGTACTAATTTCTTCTTGGCATGCTTTGAGAAACAAGAATGCTATGAAAAAGGTAGCTATAATATGCAACTCAGAATCTTCCAAGTTCCAAGACCATCCTAAAAATCAGTAGATTGCTCTTCATAAGTAGGAAAGAGAAAAATATAATATAAATCCGACTTTGGACTCACTTGTGCAGGCCGATCTTTAATTCTCCTCTGCAAAGCCAGACGAAGTTGGTTGAAAGAATCTCCCACAACTTCCTTCTGATTTATAAGTTCTATTAGTGATGCTCTATAAGCCCGGCTACGAATCAGCGCACTATACTGCAAATTAACAGAACCATAAGGCAACCAGTTAAAAATAGTCCGAATATTAGAGCAAAGATCAAAATTAATGCCATTGTAACACAGCCCATTTTCAACCTTTCAACCCAAATGAACTAACCTCTTCTTCCAATTCTCGACATATCAATGCTGTTCGCCAGCGTAAATGAACTTTCGATTGGCTTACATCAGTGTAGATATGGTCACCAACGTATAAAATTTCATCTCCATGAATATTTAATGAATTCTCAACCATCTGTGCACTTCCCCCGGAATACAAACCCCCTGCAGATGTAAAATAGAAGAACAGGTTGAAATGTGTCAAAACTGAAAAGGCCAAGCAAGCAAAACAGGATTCTCTATGGTTTCAAGCAGATCAGCGTTTCATTTTTTATGTTGGCATTCATTGAATACATTTTGCAAAGGCACCAAGAAAGGCAGAAGTTTCTTATGCTGTTACCTAACATATTGTTCAACTCAAGAAATGTTATAACTAAATTTGGGGGAACCATTGATTAGCTCAGAGAACATTAAAAGAATTAGGTTTGCACCAACCATAGTTAACTTGGTGCATAATTTGTTCAATAACACTTAATAACTATATTTCGCCAACAATTTAGTCAAAGTTGGTTGAAAACTTGATCAAGGATTTTAGAAAAATACGTGAACTTTATTTTCTCGGTTCACTTTGAAATATTCTGTAAATATGGACATAAAATGTAGTGGATTTCCTGAAATAATTTCAAAAAAATTAAGAATGCATTATTTGGTTACCTACTTCTTCCACACGCTATAAAATCAAAACATTAATATAGAAGAAAATGACACCTACCATAACTTAAATATAAAGAAATTATCAGAGAACAAGATAATAAATCTAAATTTGGCTAGATTTGAGATTTTGCTTCGGATAATTTGCAAAAATTTTAGCATAGTATATTAGAAATTGGGCTTTAAGATTGAGCTTGGATATTCATATATCAACCAACATGACTAAAAATCACTATTTTTCCACGTCAATGAATTAAATGCATTAACACAGAATTTCATACAATTTACTGAGAGAACCTAATATACACAAACTAACTAGCTACGGTTTGGATGAATGTGGCTGGTGGCTTAAATATGCCATAATTAGTATAGAAGTTAAATAACATCTTTAATCACCTGCACTAGCCTTGAAGCACGGGCGCATTAGACCTTCACCTGTCACTACCTCATACATTGGGTGTGACATTTGGAAGAACTCTGGCTTCCTCGCTGACACTATTACCTGCAAGTAACCACAATTATATGCCTATTCATTAGCATTGCTGCAGTATTTCTTATGAACTCCACAGGACAATTTATTTGAGGTTGATGGAAGGAACCAGTCATCAGCAAGTTGAATTATCAATAGGCAGGTATTGTAAGGAATGATAAAAAAAAATTCACATAAATAAGGCATAAGACATAGTTTGCTCACAATATCAAATAGATCTCGCCACCCCATATCGTTTGGAAGGAATCTGTTAAAAGAGTGTTGCATCATTTTATCTGTGTAATGAAAATCCGAGTTGGTAATGAGCAGAAGCTTTTTGCCCGACTAATGAACAAAAAAAAAACCAAAATGAGTAACATAGACAAAAAAATCAAATTCAAGTTGTTTTTCTAACTAATACCTCTTTTTGATCCAGAAGAGCTAAAGGTAGTTCAGGATCAGGTTCCACAAACAATTCAGGCTTTGACATAATTTCACTCTGATCGCCAAAGGAAAGTTAGCTGTTATCAAGATGCAAACTTGTCCAACCAGGAGCTACATCCATTAATATTTTTACCTTAAGTTGTCCCTCAACATGAGCTCTGAATAGCGCTTTACCAACTGCCTGCATGTCAAATCAAGATTTTTGCAAATAAACTTTATGAATATTTTCCCATAATTTGCACATCACTTTCATCAAATGTGCCTAAAGTACATTACCTTGTAAAGTCCTTTATAGTCAAGAGGACCAAGTTCTGCTATGGCTCCACTGTCCAATCTATCAACCATCTGTTAAAAGATATGTATAATCTGAGGTCAGGCTAGGAAATTCTTTCCACATATTAATTTTGCAATTAACCTAAATGAATATAGAGGATTTTCAAGAAACAATTAGAAGAAACTAGCAGTCCCAAATGAATAGGTATTTTCAGATTTGTTAACTACGAGAAGGTAAAGAAGTCTTAAAGTTAGGTCCTTATTGTATTCAAATAATATCGACAATGTAAGAAATCACAAGGTTTTAAATATGGTGTGCAGTCTATACCTGCATATATGCCACAGCCTCAGAAACAGAGAAGAAAGTATTGAGGAACTCCCATCGACTCTCCTTTCGTAGATCAACTAACTCCCTTCCGTAAATCTCACTTTGCATAGAGTTAAATAACACTATATCAAACTACTGAATGTTGAAGAAAAAAATATAAAAAAGCAATGACTGAGAGGAAAAATGGTAAATGTGATGAAGCTATTTGTGATGCAGAAAAAATAGTAACAGTGGCAGGCCAATTAAAAATTAACACACATTGGGATCGTAAAAAAGAAGATAAGTTATAGAGCAAAATAAAGTAATAGAATGTTCTTCATTCACATGTAGGTTCTTCCACTAACCCACTATGATGCATAAAATATAAATATTTAAGAACATTTATTTCAAATCTAAAAATATCTAACATGTGAATATTACCATGGAAACAAGCAGGTGCCTCATGCGAACCCCAAGAATCCATGGGATATCAATAAAACAACTCAATAATCTAAGCTTGTAACGACCAAACATAACCAAGCTGGTGTTCTATCATAGAGAAAAACTTGGTATGATAGCTTGACCACACTAAATAGCTTTGTAATCACAAAATAAATGCCAGAATCTCCCCTCAAAATGATACAAACAGTCACGTCATTCGGAAGTACCTCATCTCTCGTGTAGATAACATTTTGGTTCCATGCATTGCCCTCATGACATAACCAAATCGATCTGCTTTAACCAGATTACCTCTCTCTTTGTCTATGACAAGTCCTCTTATGACCTAAGCAACACTAAAAGTGAACAAATGCCTCATCTAAAGATTTTTTAACTTGAATAATATTACCAAGCCAGGATCGAATGAAAGACCATCTACAGGGAAACCCATATTTTTCAAATTGTGCATACAATAGTCATACGCTTTTCCTTCCCAAGCCTGCATGAAATAATTTTAGACATTTTAGGACAGTGGTGCAGTTTATAATTTTTTTTGCAAGAAATGAAATTCATTAAGAAAAAAATTACCCCTCTCAACAATGATCCCATTTTGTAGTGTATAATTCTAATGCTACAAAAAATACACCTTTAAGTTTTGATTTTAAGTATCATCAACAAAAAGACAACCCTTTGGAGAACTATTAAGAAAAGCAAATGTAAGGAACAAATATTATCTTCATTAATTCATTGTCTCATAGTTGGGATTATACTAAAAAAATTAGTTAATGATAATGCAGAAAAACTAGAATTGCCATTACCATCACATTATAATGCATTAATGTGTAATCCATATCATATCCAATGGCACTTATTGATCGTAGATTCAAGGTGCGGCTACAAAATATTCCACGTGGTGAAATTCTTGACGATGAAGGGCACTGAAAGTTGATATTAATGTTGTCAGATGAATATTACCAGAACAGTTGTATCAAGCAGCTAAAAATTAAAACTAAATGAACAGAAAAATACAGTCCATTTGAATTTTCTATCTGAAATTAAGTTATATCAATCTCTCAATGGAATAATTCAAATCATGATGAAGTTCAATTATTTCAAAAGATAATTCATAATTAAAAAAGAAGAGATCTAGGAATGACCAAACAATCATTCTAGTTCTCGAGTTAGGAAGATTGCCTTTCGACTCCAAGGGAGGGTGTCACAATTTTGGTTATGTTGTGTTTGGGAAGAATCTTGGGTTCTTTGTTATTGAGATAGAGTTAACCGTTCAAGACAATTTAGTAGAATTAATGTTTGACAGGCAAATGTATTCCACATTATTTTTGAAGTTGACATGATTCCTTCATCTTTATCATATTGGACAATTCTCTCACAGCTCGTTTTGTTTCCTGAGATTAGCCAAGAGAAATTTATGATTGCTTTTGCTTCTCCTGTAAGGAAATCACATCTAAAGACAACTTTATACAAGAAAAGAAGTATGTCAACTAAAAAAAGCCATACGAGGATAACGACCACTATATAGTAAAAGCCAGCAAAGTTATAAATAACATTCAACTAATTTGATAGCGCTGATAAACATGTCTTGGTAGGAACTTGGAACGATATGGCCACAAAGTTTACAATTGTATTTTTATTTTCTTTTTCTTAAAGGACAAGAGCTCAAGAGCAAGATTAAAAAAGAGTTCTGACTACATACCGGTATCCCCAAGTCATCAAGCAAACACTCAGCTTCTTCGGCTTCAATCCTAGCTACTTCCTCAATGGGGCCATGAAAGCTTACCTCACTATCAGTTCCTACATTCAGAAAGAAAAAAAAAAGTTACCCAAAAACTGACAATGAAAGGAAATAGCAAAAGAAGGTCAGATACCGAAAGCTTCGAGATGCTCTGATTTGAGGTTCAAATCCCCCTTCGTACTCTGCCCTAAATAGTCGACATCGCACTTACTCGACGAAGTCACAGAAAAGACATCGCCAGCCTTAGAATTGAGGCTGCAAAAGCAAACCTGCGCCATCTTCGTCTTGGTATGCGGATGGGAAACAGCTCCCATCAGAACGGGATACCTGAGAAAATTGGCTGCCGCCATAGCAATGCTGGATTCTAAGAGGAGACACTTACAAGGAAGTCGAGTATAGATAGTCCTATTTTAACTTAAGCTATCAAGGTCTGTGCCTATCACATCAATGGTGGCCAAACTGTTTCGGATGCTTACAGAGAAGAAGAATCCAAACAAATATCACTTCTCTTGTCACAGTTATAGAAGTTCTCTGTTTTGGAAGGTGAAGGCGTGAAGCAGGAGGGGGGATAGAATACGAACCAGGCCACGGTCTAATTTGGTTTGATTTGATTCGATTTGGTTCGATTGGATTCTGTAAGGCTAAAACTAAATAGAAAGGGCCGGTCCATCTCCGACCCAAACCTAATAGTAGCCTATATTTCTTGGATCTTGCTTCGACCTCATTCCCTTTTACAAAATTAAAGTTTTTATTATATTTCTTTACAAAATCGAACCAAATTTCACAATAATAACGGAGCTCCCACCTCAACATCAGAGATTTGGGCTAAAGATCGCATTATATTTGTTAATTATTAAAAATAAGATACTCATTTATGAATCATTATTAATTTGATTCGCTATCTCACGTGAGATTGGAAACTTTCTCACTCTTTGTCAGTCAGGTTGTCACAACACAATTCTTTTGAGTTGCGAATTGTCTTAGATCTCACTTTTATGAAATCAAAATGGTTCGATTGGGTTCAATTCGTGTTCAAAACCATGCAAACCCGATAGTAACCACTGTCGAGGACGAAGGCTAACCATGGAAGAAGCATACATTATCGATATGCATGTCTTTACGTCGACAAAAACATCTATTTGGCTTGTGAAAATAATTGATTTTCCGAATCCTTACTATCCATCAACGAATGGACTAAATATATAAAACCAATATTCGAACTAGTACCCTTTTTTGAAAAAATGAAATATATCAAGAACTAGTCCATCATACAGATTTATCAAAAACTAAAAATTATGAATCAAGATGCAAACGATTTTTATTTTTAATTTTACCTCAAACAAATCGTATTTTAATAGCCGAAAATAACGTCTTACATGTATATTGAAAACAAATGGCAACGTGTAAGTGATTGCATCAAATAGTCGAAAATCCGCCGGTGCTACAAATAGACATATTTTAATATAAAAAATGACCAAAAATATGCTAATAACTATATATATATGTGTGTGTGTGTGTGTGAATCTCTTTCAAGAACTAATTACATCTCTGCGTAGAAAAATGAAATAATTACCTCTTCGACATCCATCAATTGCAAGCTTGGCCCCTCCAATGGAAGAGGAGCAAAAGATTGGATGAAAAAAAAACGATAAACTCCAAAAAGACGATAATTTGTACATCAATTTTGATGGGAAAATAGAGCAAAAATTGAATGTCAATGAACTTCAGCTTGAAACTCGAGCAAATAACCTGTGAAGAAGAATGGGTGGATGAATTGAATTATCTTCTGGCTTCAACGATAACTCTTTTTCAAAAAGAAGCTTTAATTTCTGCAGCGAGGTAACAATCACAAGACAAACAGATCTCATTGCTATGTTATCTTCTTTCTCATCAACACAAACTAGAATGAAATAGAACCAACAAGAATCTAGAAATGTCATCATGTATAATAGAGCGATTGCCGTACACATGAATTTGTCGCGCATGTATCGTATAACTTGTATTGATTACCAGGACGTTCTTAGAGGTCGGCAATGAGAGTGTTAAAAAATGCCTTGAAGCAGATTGCCTCGTTGTTTAATGTGAAAAATGATGCTTCAGAAGTATGAACTTCATGGCCAACAAGTACAAGATTTTTCAAGAAAAAAAGACTATGTAACGATTCTGGGAGTAGGGAAACAGGGTAGACAATGTGTGGTGTTCTTTTAGCAATTGGTTTATTATATCAGAAATAAAATTCAGCAAGAAGGGTGTCAAAATTCGATGAAACGTGGAAGTTTAGAAGAACTAAGGTTTTGAGGACGCAGATTATAACCTAAACTAAATATAAGAAGCCAAAAATAAGAAGAAGAGAAATAAGTAACGAGTAGATAGTGTCTACCGTAAGATATTGTGGAGGATCATCAAGACTTGTACAACCGAACACAACTTCTCTCCTCAGTTTTGTCATGAGCTTATGGCATACGCGTAGCTGAGAGTATCGAAAGGAAAATAATCAGGCAAGTAACCAATTTCCTCTTACTATAAATCTCTCCAGCTGGAGGGACATATATTTTCAGTAAATTCTATGATCATTGGAAGAGAGGAGTCTTTTCCACTTCCATAGCATTATATTTTTTTTCTTTGGAAGTTTTGTTTATAATAAAAATAATTGATGAGCAACGAAAAAAATTCTCGAAAACTCGAGCAAAGAGAGCAAGAAACCAAACCTCAGATCTGGTTGCGCCACCTATAATAAATACAAAAACACGTGATCCCAT